>JAVCKT010021175.1:0-35151 GCA_032273925.1 Rhynchotus rufescens
ATATCTCCCTGTCCATTTCCACTCTTCCATTTTGGCTGCCCCTCAAAATGCTTCAGTTGGGGCCCAGACCCTATGGCAGGCAGCATGCTCTGGTCGACAGGAGGACGCAGCCGCTCTCTCCTCAGTGCTCCCGTGAGCCGTCCTTACGGCATCTCCCCATCTCCCCCAGAGCGTGAGATCTCCCTTCTAGGAGGCTGTTCATCATCATACTTGGTGACAACACAAAGCTTTCCTGTTGAGATAGTTGAGCATGTACCCTGGCTGAGATAGTACTTTCCACAAAGCTTGGAATTAGGCTGTGTTAACACTGGGCTGCAGCTTTGCTCCGGTCCCCTCTACCAGGCTCCAGAATTGTCAGCAGCAGAGTCAGCACAAGGGTAGGCTGGACCACAAGGACCTCCACACTCACCCTCTGGCTTTGCTCGGGTTGACTCACTTGAACTGCTCGGGGCCTTTGTTTCCCACTCTGTAAAAGGGGATTAACAGCATTGCCCTGTCTCTAGTGGATGCTGAGGAGACAAATGCATTCATGTTGGCATTACTTTTACAGGGTGTTAAGGAAGGCCCCAGTAGTTAAGGGAGTGGTTAATGGACAGCCAGATTTTTCCCTCACTCACATGTCCACTCTGTGAAAGAGATGCAATGTCACCAAGGCCTGATACTTACAAGCACTTGAGTGTGTGTGCCTGTGTGTGCCTGTGTGCATGTGTCACCCTGTAGCATCACTTTTGCTGTATTCAAAACAGATGTTGAGATGACAGTTTGATCCCCTCCTGCTCTGGCTAAGCTGAGTGGGCGGAATCTGGACTTCAGCTCGCAGCCGAATGTCCAGCCAAGAATCTCCAGGCCTTTCTCTGACATTAACAGGACCCCCTGCAAGTTTGGGAAATGTTCTTATATCAGTGTGCAGCTGGAGAAGCCAGAGCGCGTGGAACAAAGTGGATGTGCTCTGAATAATTGGGCGAGCTGCAACATGAAGCCTGCAGGCCGATTCCTTGGCCAAACCGCTAGATGGAGACTTTCTTACCAGATTGGTGAAAAAATGTGTGTGGAAATGCATTTCAGTGGTTTCTCAAGGACCTGTCAGTGAAAGCAGAGAGGTTTTTCACTTTGGTTTCACAACGAGTCTGATCCAGGCAGCAGGACGGGTAGGGGCTTCTTGGCTTAGTCACAAGGCACAGGAGAGCACCATTTAAAAGGATTGCTCCTTAGAGCCTTCTGCGTGCTTGGAGCACCTCTCATCCACTCTGGGGAGAAGTGCAGTGGTTCGGAGCTCCCAGGAGGCATCCTGTGCACGTGAGAGGGTGCTCCAGCCCCTCTGCAAATCGCAGGGAGGCCGGAGGTGGCTGTTTGCAGCGGCAGCTCGTGCTGCTCGCGGCCAGGGCGCGCGGCTCTGTGCCACAGCAGTGGTGACATCCCCAGGGCCCCAATCAGCTTGTTCTCAGCTGCCTCCCCCAGTGTCTGGCAGCTTGCTCCATTCTGCCTCAGCACGGAGGACCATAAATACAGATTAGCATCCCCACAGAAACTTAATTTTGTTTAGACAAGACTTCTTGTCTAAAGGGGAAAGAAGGCAAATATTGCTCAGTGACTTCAGCTGTGTCTGGTGGCTATTATACCCCTTATTTTAATGAACATTTGACTTTATTTGCCTCTGGTCTCTAGACTCATTCTTCAGGCACAAAGATATTAATGACTTTGACTTCATTCCAGTTCCCTCTTCCCCTTCTTCTCCCCTTTTTTTCCCTCCCAGTTCTGGCAATGAGGTCAGACATATCCTCTGAATCAGTGTCCAGTCATACACTGGTATGTCTGTCCCTCATGTTCTGGAGAGTTTCAGCCTGAGTTGCTTCAGACCACTGTGAGTCACTGCAGGAGAATCTGCAGCCCTGAGCCTTTGAGGAGCAGATGCTGTAGGTGTCCGGCCTCTTTGAGAGGACAACACTTCCAAGAAGATAAGAAGCCTAATACTAACCACAGCAGATGTACAAATTAGGTCTGTTTCTTATGGAAAGTGAAGGGTCTGTTCCTCACTAAATCACAGGTGTTAGAAATGCAAAGGATGCAGGTCAGCTAATGTGCAGTGGGGCAGCCTATTAACCACTGAAGTTGTGCAGCAAAGCAGTGTATGAAGGAAACTAAATCACCAGCAGGAATGGGGGACTAACCAACACTTTCCTAACCATTACATGGGCAGGATGTCAGTGTTGGCATCATGTTTACATATGTGTGTCGAAGATCACTGATAGCACAAGTGTTTTAAGACCTTGCTGGCTGAAAAGTCTTTGCAGCAGCTTAAAGGTCCTAGTGTTGAGCTGGATCCTCTAGGGCTGAAGAGGAAGGGGAGTTTGCCCTCAGTTTGTTACAGTTGGGGCAGTTCAGTTTTACAAGAACAGTGATTGAGGAATGATTTTGGAAAGCATTCCTCTTAAATCTCTCTCATTGGATCCCCTGCACATTCATATAGTACATTTCCAGAAATGGGATTGCTTGGGAAATATGGATAAGTGTGCCTTCTGCAACAAGCTCAGAGATCTTTTTTATTCTTTACACCTCTTAATTTCTATATATGACTGTCCAAAATGCTGTCAAATTCTAAGTTACAGGCAGGTTGCTCAAATCTCCTTGTTTTGAGATCTGGAATCAAGACAAAGTGTACCAGAACCTTGCAGTATGACAGAAGGCATCCCTGAAGAGCTAGCCATTAAGGAGGAATTAATCACTATAAAAGAAGACTTTGACTAATGCTTTAAAGGCAAGCTTAGAATCATGGGTTAGTCCAGTAGAAGAGAAAGACTGGAGACATGAAATCAGTATTTGGCTTTACCATTGGCTTTTGAGGTGACTTTGAGCAAGTCACTACTTTTAGCAGTGCCTCAATTCCCATTGTAAAATATTGACTTCATCTCTAAAATGTTTTGAGTCTGAGGTAAGACCTGAACCTTATTATTCATTTTGTGTTGGCACCAGAGATTCAGAGCAATCTCTTAATATAAACACCTACTTCATCAAGTTAAAAAGAAACTCTCTCCTCACTGTTTTCCTGATGGATACTAAACCATTACACTTGGTGCGATTTAAGGTAAAAATTAATGATTTCCTTCCTGTTCTGAGGGAAGCTCTACTTCCGGAATCTGGAAAATTCTTTTCTTAAACATTCCATGTAAATATAATTCTTTTAAAAAATAATATGCATGGCTTAAGTCATCGTAAGCACAATGGTTATTGTATATAAAAGAATTGGGGCAGTATTTTATAACTAGGTAAGGGCTATATTTAAGAAACTGAATAAATCACGTTCAAATTTGCTGATGTTAAATATGTCAGATGCCCCCAGGGAAGGTGAAGAGGGTGTGCTAAGGGCCACGAGTGCCTGAAGAGTACAGCTTTATAGAAATACTGCAGTACAATATGGAATTCATTTTATTAAAAAAAAATAATAAAAATTGAACATTGTTTCATTGTTTCCTGCGCTTGCAATCCAAAAGACTTATATTGTTCTGATCTGCACTGCAGTCCCAAAAGGTTTTAAAAGATCCTTCATAGGAAGTGAACTTTTACTTATTGTTAGCTGGTTGACTCGCTTTGCTGGAGGTAGCTCTAGCATGGAGGGCTTTGGGGGATGGAAGAAGGACATTCCCTGTACTAGATTTGTTTTTGGAAGCCCCACCTGGCATCTTCTGTGAGGAAGGCCCTTAGTTCTGAAAACTGGGCATCTGCTGTAAGGTGTCAGGATGTCAGAGCACCAAGGAGGGACAAAATGCTACCGTGACTTGCAGTTGGAGCTCCAAGGGAGACCACACTGGGGCAGGGGGTCTGGTTTGAACTTCAGAGCGAGTCAGCACCGAATCCCTCCTTCAGAGAGCAAATGGTCCAGCCCAGAGAACTGGGCCCAAGATCAAGCATGAGGCGTCCGAGTGCGGCGCGGAGTCTCCCGTGACTCCGAGGCGCTTCGGCTCGGACCGCTGTGGGTGTGTGGATGTGCAGCATTCACTGTGCGCCTGGCTCTGAGGCTCAAGTCCATCTGCAGCCTTGTGATTTAGGGCATCTCCTCAGTCACTGATACAGCCCTGCTGCCTGTTAGTCGTGTTTGCATTGTCTGTGAACAACAGGATCACAAGGGAGTAGGTGCTAACTCCCACAAGAGTCACAGCTTGTGCGCCTCTAGTACTTAACTCCTTATCTCCTGGGGGAAATCACACTTCAAAGGATTTGCACATTAATTCTATACTCTCTTCAGGTTTAATACTGCTTTGAATTACCTTGTCACCTAACTCCAAGGCCTCCTCACAAAATACAATAGAACCAAGAGCTCCTTTCCAACCTGTCCCAGCAGCTATTGATAACCGTGTTCCTAAGTTGTCAGAAGGCTGCTGGGCTAGGACAGAGATGGGAATGAACTGTAAATAAGAGTCCAGTCCCAGGTCTAAGTTAAGGACTTCAGGGGTAGGAGACTTTTCCACAGGGACTTGAGTTTATATAACATCTATAACATCATCCTGGACTATATTGCCCATATCTGTACTGCTTCTCCTCGTGCAATGATGTGGCTCAGGAAGACTGCTGGAGCTGCTGAGCTGCTTGCAGAAGCCTGGGAGAGGAGCTCAGTGGGCCAGCAAAGCCCATGTGGACACCTCCATTGGCAGCTGAAGTTTGTAGGAATGAGCGTCTTCTGCTGGTGTGAAGCTCTGCTCAAGCCCTCCACACACAGCGGGCCTTGTGTGGCAGGAGATGGAGCTGCTGCTTGAAGCTTTGTACCCAGAGCCCCATGTTGAAAAGACCCAGTGCAAACAAGCTCTCCTTAGAGCCTTGAACACCCCATGCAAGGCCTGAACTGTGCTAAATAGTGTTTGGTACCAGAACCTGCTCTGTACTCTTATGTTCAACATCTCTTGTTTCTCAGGGATATATTCTTGCACCCAAGCCAACGTGTCTTAAGAGATTCTTCTTTACCAGACTGCATTTTATTTCATTTCTAATGTCAGCTGCAAAAACAGTCTTTCATTTTAGAACTGTAACCATAGCATCAGTGGAATTAAGTTGTTAGACCCGCTCAATGTATCTTTAAATAGAAAGCCCACACTCATCTGATACACAGTTGCCATCACTTTTTGCAAGAATGAACTTCTCTCTTTGAGCTTTGTCCCAGAATCATGAACAAGACTAGGGTATATGAAACTTTCCCTTTGGAATGATTTCAACCTAAGCTGTAACCAAATCTGAAATACTTTTTTCTGTGAGTTACTCTTACTCAACCAAAGAATTCCAGTCACTTCAGTTGCATTACTAATGTGATTATGGGCTGCAAAACTGAATGCTGTGTATGTGATTTGCAATTTGTGGAGGCTCCTGGGAAAAATTCTTCATACTTAATTTTAATTAGGTCTGGCAACTTCTTTTTGTCTCGGTAAGAAGACCAGACCACAGCAGACCTGGTGAAATGATCATGGCCAAGCCCTAGCACACACTCTTGCATGTTAACATGTTGCAACACACGCAGCTCTGGGTGGCGAGCTGGAGAGGGGCCTGGAAAAAAGCAATCAGGATTTAAAGTAAGATACACTTAACATGGGGAAAATAATAGGACTTCATGTTTTGTAATATATAGCAATTGTGTTTGAGTTATGACTGATGGATATTTTAAGTCTTAAGATCTATAAATTCTTCAGCATTTCCAGAAATTTGGTAGATCTGAAGCACAACAGAGTTGCTCAGAGACACTAAGTTGGTTACTAGAAAAGACACATGCAAACTGGAGCAGAGACAGGCAGAGCCCAGTGTCTGTCCCCTGCTGCTGCCTCCTGCAGAGCTGGAAAGCCAGGAGCAGGAGGTGTCCCCGGCCCCTCCGTGAGCCTCCCTGTCTAGGCCTGCTCTGCTAGTGCCTGCTCCTCTGCCTGCTCCAGCCCTGCTGAGCCCTCAGGCCCCTTGCCCCCGAGCTGAGCAGCTAGAACCTGTTGGATCATAAGCACCCATGGGCTCAGCTGGAACAACTGATGAAATCTCTGTCCTTGGCTGCTTGTCTCATTGCTACATTGGAGGCAATTTCCAGTATGTCTGGAAACCCCTTTTGTTCTGTAAAATTTTTAGTCCAGAAATGGTTTCATGGCCAGTTAAGCCACTCCTGCTGCAGGGCAGCAGCCTTTGAGACTGTGAGGGGGTGGAGAGATTGGGAAGGGTGATCCAGGTGGCCACCCAAACCCATCCCATCATCTGTGCCTTGTGAGTAAATTGTCCCTCTCCCACCACAGGTGTCCGGTATAAGGGGACCTCAGTAAGATTGCTTGTATGGGGCAAAATGTCTTGGAGGGTACGTATGAGAGCATCTGCTAATGGGTTGGGAGGAAGGCAGTTAAGATCCACAACACATGTTTCACATCCTAGGCTACTATGTCAAGGCACAGACTGTTGTTTGGAGGTTAAGGCAATTTCTTACTGACTGTTGGTGACACTTCCAGTAGTTCTGTATTGGCATAAACTACAGATGACCAGACTCTTCCTTCCTATTCCCAAATCCCTGCCCCATTGTGGCTTTCAGGACTAAGCCACAGGAATCTAACTAGACAAATCTTGGAGACTGAAGTCTGGGAAAGGCAAAGAACCTGGAGCTTAAGTCTTTAAAAGCTGATTAAATCTACAAAAGTGTTTGTTTGTAGACAGATTTAGCATGAGTATCTTTTATGCCCAATTCACCCTAAAGTCTGTCTCCCTCACTTGCCTCCCTACAACTGTGTATGGAGAAGGGTGAGGGAGGGAGGTTCATGAGAAATTTCCTAACACTAGGAGCGTGTGTAATTGCAGGCAGGGTTCCGTTCTGCCTCCTAAAGGTACAAGAAGAAAACCCAGACTCTGAATTTTCTCTTGCCTATTAATGCAGAACTGCCACTCTTTCCCACTGTAGTTCAGCTTTACAGGTGCCTGACCTGGGGCAGTTTTGATTAAAATTGCCAGGATATAGATTTCACATGAGAATGTGGCTGTGAAAGAGTATTGACTTAAAGGCACTGGTGAAAGTGAATTAAAATGTGATTCTTACACAAACACGACAGAACAGCCCTGTGGTACATGCCATTCTTGTCCTCTGTTTGCTTAGGATAATAAGAATATTATGGAGAGCAGATTGTCTCTGCATCACTAGATTGTGTCTGCATTTCTGTTCTAACCTCCCTTTTGACCTTCCTTCTGTGATGCTGAGTTTCAGGAGTGCTGGATGAAGTTGTCCTCGATCATTCCGCTCGTCCCAGCCCCCAGCGTGCCTTCCCTGGCCCCTTCCTGTATGACCTG
This sequence comes from Rhynchotus rufescens, assembly GCA_032273925.1. Classification (NCBI taxonomy): domain Eukaryota; kingdom Metazoa; phylum Chordata; class Aves; order Tinamiformes; family Tinamidae; genus Rhynchotus; species Rhynchotus rufescens. The sequence goes on from JAVCKT010021175.1 coordinate 7,282, forward strand.
CCCAACTCTACACACTTGGAGGAGGAGGGCACTGGGGAATTGATCACAGCTAAACATTATGTACATTTTTTCTGGGTTAAAAACCCTCACTTTGCTTTCACCAAAGCTTTTTGCTCTCCAAGTTGAACTTCTTAAAAAGAGGCTGTGCAAAAATGGGATATATTGTCTCAAGTAATCCTCATATATCAGTGTTAGTTTTCATTCCAAGCTGTGAGAAAAAGATCAAATAACAACCTTGTTTCCCACTCCCCTCTCCCTCCTAAAAAAAAAGAGAGATCTGCTAGGAAAAATAGGGAGTCAAAAATCCCAAGTGGATGAGCGATGCAGTATGCAAAGTGTTCAGATGTGCTGCACCCTGCTTTGTAGAGCAGCAGCAGGGAGACACCAAGCCCAAAGGCAGGGGAATATTAAACTGGCTTGGAGTAGTACCCTTCTCTTCATCTAGCCAAGAGAAAATGTTTTGATTTCACCTTAGTGAGCCTGACATGGAATAGGCAACTCTCGGTTAACTGGGTGGATTATTTGTGCTGAAAAGGGACCTTTCTAACATTTTATCATGGGTCTGGAAATGAAGTTTGTGGCTTTTATATGGCTGCAAAGAAGCCTTACTGTCATGAAATATATTGGTGTGCTTTACTTGTAAAATTGTTCAATCTATCATCTGATAACCTACAATTGTAAAGTTTTTTTTGTAGCACTGCTAAGCCTCACAGTATCTGTTTACTCCTTTCTAAAGCACAACGTATGGGAATCAAGTGACTGAGAGAACTTCACCTCCTCTTTGCAAACATAGCTAAGCCCTGTGGAGTGGAAGAGGAACTGTGAAACAGCAACCTGAACATTCATGCCAGAGGGAAGGTAAATAATTATTTTAAAATATCTTAATTTGGGGAGGATGGAGCTGAAGCGATACCTCAGTCTGATTTTCGTCATCTGAGATATGGGTACTAATTGCTGGTGAAATGAAGAGAATGTGACTGAACATTCATTGAAGTTCAGCTCTACACAGAAGTTAGTGTATGATAATACAGCAGTGCACATGAGCTCAGTCGTGGTGACTGTGCGTGTGCCTTTAGTCCTAGCGTGGAAAATGTGATACCACTTCACTTAGCTTTGTCCTCAGAGAAAGAGCATATTGAGCTAAAATTAGCAGATTCATAGCTCATGGCCAGAAGGGACCATTATGATAATTGATCTGGCCTCCTGCGTACCAGAGGTCACAGAAACTCATTCAGAAATTCCTTCAACCCGTCCATAACTTGTAGCATTTTTTGAAACATGTGCATTCTTCAAATAAAGACTTAATTTGACTCTTAACCTAGCTAGAGATCACTGAAAAACTCATCCTAGTTACATGCTGCAGTTGCATTTTCTTAATTTGAATTTTCACAAATTACAATTAGAAATATGTAGCACTTCCTTTTATGTTAGAATATAAAATACTTTTATCTTGCACTGGAAATATACATATGATTGCAGTATACTTGGATCAAGTACATGTTTTTGCTGTGGCTGCCAGCGGAGTCTACAGTGACCAAGTTTGATGTTAAAACAAGTGTAATAAGAACATACTTAGAAAGCCCCAGGTGGGTAATGTGGCCACATGAGCAAATTTCTAAGCCAGGTTATAGGAACTTTGTGATGAAGTTGGCTAGAAAAATGGAAGTGAAATAGAGAAGGAAATCACCCTTCATGGAGAAGGCAACATCACATGCCAAAAGTCAACTTGCACTGCCAAAGAGCACAAGCAAGGTTTAAAATAAGGTAAGGTACTTTAGTGAAAGTGTAATAAATCATAAATTGTAGCAAATCAGTATAACAAAGTGTAGCAGGTTGCAAATAGAAATATGTAGCACTAGTTTTGTGTGCATTTATCTGCCTATTTAATAGTAACGTGAGATCACATCCTTGATGTCTGTGCTACTTTATCAGATATGAATCTCACTTGTAATTTTTATCTTGATAAAAATCTCTGAGCTTCGAAGATTTTTTGCAACAAAACATAAACTTCAAACTCCAACTGTAAACTAGGAGATAGGTGCAGTTTTTACAAGATATTTAGACAGTGTCCAGCCTAACAGAGCTCTGGCCTGTAGGAGGATGAGGCTGTAGCCGAAGAGCAAATTCGAATAGCAACCCTTTGGACTGTGGATGTGTTGGTGTCTGTGAATCAGTGCAGTGTGGAGACGGCTTCACTTTCCCAGTGACGGCCTCCCCTGAGGCTGGGAGAGGAGCAAGGGCTCATCCCCGCGAAGCTTCATTTCCCATCACAGAACTTCAGCTGCGCCACCTCCCATCCCCTGCCAAACAGCACAGGGGCTGGAAAATAATCCAACATTAAACAGCATCACAGTGCTGGAAGCCTTTTCCTGCTGCCAGTTTTATGACCTTAATTAACACAGGCCAATCCATAAATCTGATCAACACCAGGAGATAACAATGAATCTTGCTGAAGGCACCTTTACTAGGAGTCTAAGCCCCAAAGAAGTGGACAGTACTGGCATTTTAAGTGCACGTGTGAGGTTGAAAGGGAACAGATGTCTGACTGGGACGGCTGCCTGTAAGGGTAAGTCTGCAGGGCTGTTGGGTTTCCAGAGGGAAACCTGTTTTGACATAATGGCAAAAGTGTCTGACCGAGGCCGACGGAGTGGGGATAAATGCGGCCTCCTTCCCTGGGTAATCTCTGGGCAAGGTGGGGGTGCTCTCAGGACCAGCATCTGGCAGGATGCCCTGACCACCTCGCTGGGGTGCTGAGGTGGTCGGGCAGAAAGGACAGGGAGCCTGTCCTGAACGCATGAGAAATGGAAGGGAGGACACAGACAGAAAGGAAGCGCTTCAGAGTTCCCTGCCAGGGCTTCGGCTAGTAACCTCCAATGGGTGCCCAGAGTGGGACAGACGCCACCCTCATCTTTAGTACAGCCAAGGAGGGACAGTAGGAATGGCTGCCCCAGGACTCGCTGTCTTGCTGCCTGATTCCTTGTGGCCAAGCTCTGCTCCGGGTCCCTGGGCTGGCGCTGGCCTGTGGGCCGGGAGCCCCGGCTGGGCAACCGGGCGAGAGGGGAGCAGGGAAGCAGCAGCTGCCTCCTGTGCCAGTGCCATTGAAACCCAAGGCAGGTTTGCACCAGTCTAAGAGCAAATACTCGGCCCTGATATCTATACTAAATAATAAAAAAATAAGAACTAGGTTCATAGCTGCAGTTTCAGAGCAAAACCCTGTCTGTGTTGGGAATCAGGCTTCAGTTTTGTTCATCTCTGAGGGCTAGAATGAAGCAGATCACATAGGTGCTACGCTCTGTGAAATGCATTTGGGCCTGCAGAAATGCTTCTCATATTTTAATACTCTCCATTTCAACACTGCCTTTCCTGCCCAACCAAATTTCCCACTGACTTCAGAACAGCATCCTTCAACCATTTATATTAAATCTTTTCCTCTTATCAACCAAGATAATTCATTGCTATATTAAGAGGAAAAATGTAAACAGAAGATAAATCTGCCACTCTGAAATGTTTCAAAGATAACAGATAAAATATGAATTTAGCCCCTGGGCCAAATCTTTTCTTGAAAAGGAGAAAAAAAAAGAAATGCTTTATTTTTATTTAGAGAAAGTGGCCCTTGATATATACCGTAATTTATTACAAGTGTGTTTTTTTCCAATGGCAATGGGATTTTCAACAGCAATAGGATATGTTTTAATAATTAAAGGATTTAACTTCTTTACGCAGACAGCCGGCTTCTGTTCTCCCTTACAGACTACAGATGAGGCAGAGCTTCAGAGATGTCTCTGCTCTTGGCTTGGTGCAAAACCAAGCTTTGTGAGACCAGCAGCAGACCGTTTTTAGTTGGGAATTGTGGTGACTTTTGATTGCTTTCCAGGTTTAACTGCAGAAGGGATCTTGCAGTGCCAGGGGGGCACTGAGCTTGCTGTGGTTTCCAGGCCACCACGCAAAGTACAAATGCTGGGAAAAGCCACCAAGCTGAACCTCTACATTTCCCAAGGTATCTAATCTGGGGAAGAGGATCAAGCACACAATTTGAGTCTGGCATTTCTCTCTGGCCACCCCATAACATGGGAAGCTCAGACAGTTTCATTTGACTGTTTCGGAATGAGTATTTGCAGCGTACAGACCTTGGGGCAGATGCCCTGCAAGAATAAGCAGTGTATGGGACTTTGGGGTTTGATTCAGATGCCTCTCAGTGATGCGCGATGTGAACGCTCAGCTCAGCTGGATGTCATCCCTGATTTATCGTCCTGCTGCGGAGGCACCCGTTGCTCTTGTAGCTTCCCCAATTCCTTCCACGCTCCAGACAGATCTTGCTTGTCTCTGCTACCTGAGGTCACTGTCAGCAAACCCAAAGGGACAGTGTCTCATCCCAGGTCAGCACTAGAGAGAGGCGAGCCAGGTTCAGCTGTTCGTGGCACTGCTGTGTGCACTGGATCCCTGTCTTAACACTGACCTTTGCTTTAGCAGCGTTATCACAGGTTACTGCCGTGGTTCCCAGCCAAGGACTGCTGTGCGGGGCCCCGGTGCCTCCCAGGCACTGCAGAAGGCTGCTACTGAAGGGAAGGGAGGGGGGCTCCTGGAGACATTTATTAATGCTGTCTCCATGAGCTCTTCTCCAAAATCAGGCTAACCATTTGGCTGATCCTCTTGCTTCCTCATCAGTGTGCAAGAGGGCCCTCTCATCCCTGGGAGCAGGCGTATTTGTCCTTGTCCCAGGGCTTTTCTGAAGCTGCAAATCTACCTTTCTGTTTAACAGAAAGGAAACTGAGGCACAGGGGCCTTTCTTCAGGAATGCATTTATGCTGTGCTTGACTTTGAATCAAAGCTAGAGCAATTTAAAAAAATAATGGTTTATTATCATTAGGTATATGCAGAGCTGAAGGCCCACCACATGCTGGTGGCTTAGGAGCCAACATGTCTTCTAGGGGGTGGTGGGGAACTTTTGTGCAAATGCATAGGAGATGGAACTTGTTTGCAAGTTCTGACATCTAGTCTTGCTGGTCCTTCTCTTGCTTCCAGTGTGAAATGCCACAAAGAGAGTCATAAGAAATCATAGAAAAAATATTGTGAACAATAATGGAAAAAATGATGAGAGGGTGCACTGTTATTCTAATTTCTCTTAATTAGTGCTTGGTTAATGACCGAACGTAGATAAGAGCTTATCTCCCTTACGTATTTTAAAATAATTTCCAACTAATCTTAATGGGGCTGTTCTCATTATTTGTATGTCCGTGTAATTGGCTCCTGACTCCCACTAAGACTTTGGCCACAGTCTAGAGCACCCTATGGAAATGACTTCCACAGGATAATGATGTGTTTGGTAATGCAGTGGCTACGTCACAGCCAAGAAATGAAACCAAATCACTGGTGTGTCTGTCCAGGGCCTTCCTATCGTTTACTCTCCCTTATAAGCAAGTCTTTATACAGGCTGTAAGCTTGGTGTGATAGATCCTGGAGTTCAGGACTCTGGAACTGCATTCCTGAAAGTTACCAGGCAGATCTGCTATAAAGGGAGGTTAATTTTAAATGAGACCCCTTAAAAAGCATGGGCTGCAATTGGGCAGATTGTCCCCTCTTACCCCTCGGAAAAAAGCAATAAATCTTAGTTGCTTCTTGTAGTCATCTCCCAACTAGGAGGCTATTGCAATGTGGCTACCTGTGCTGAGGGGCAACCCAAGAAGGACTCGTGTGTGAATCTCCTGCAGGCTGCAGGGTAGGGTCCTCTCCACCCCAGCTGCGCAGGAAGGCTTGAGGGCTTGACAGGTAAGAGTGCAGAGAGGAGGAATTTAATGAATTGTGGCATGACATTATGCAGGAGCCAAATTAAGCAGAGTTTACAATCCCTGCTTTGGTTAAGGAATAATGTTTTTCACCAGTGAAAAAAGATAGTGATCAAGGGTATGGAAAGCAGTTGTTTGTAAGCAAGTTATATCTAATTCCACATTCTTCTTACTCTGTGAAGGAGCTGATTCCAGTCCAGTCTCTGATATGGCTAGAAATTAAAATCTTTAAAGCTTAGCCTTTTGTGTAGCTTACAGATATATGTAAATTCATTCAGAGAGCCAAAACAGACCCTCTCAGCTCCTCTACTGCTTTCTGGTCAATAAAGGGCATATGCCTTGACCATTCTGGCCCAGTTTTATGTCACTAAAGCATTGCCATGGATTTCACCAAGGAGCACCCAATCTGAGACTAGGGCAGTTACTCTTCACAGAGACTGGTATTTTTGCTGCACTGGGAATTTGGCACTTACTCTAAAGGCTGACTGCTGCTGTCATGTGAACAGCTCCATTTATATCTTTCTTTATGTTTTGTGCTTCCAACTTTTTATAACTGCAGAGAAAGTGCCCAAAATCTGTTTCCCATCCACATCATAAGAGAGAGTGACTTCATGGTGATCCCTGGCCTCTTCTCCATTCAGGAGGAGGATCCTCTGTGTCTGGTCTATATCTGGTCACCTACTGGAAGGACCAAAACATTTTGAGCTAAAGAGCATTAACAGGAAGCCCTGACTGCTCCTTCCAGTCAAGCAGCGACTGAGAGCACGTGGGGCTTTAAATAAAGCAATCTGCATTTGTTTGAATGGGCACAGTGGCCACTGTGATGCAGTTAACTGAGAAGAAGGTTTTTCACCTTAGCAAAAAGGGAAAAGAGAAAAAACAATGTATTCCAAATGAAAGGAAAAGTAATCTGGCTAACACAGTGGTGATGGGAGCAGGCAGTGGGTTCAGAGATGCTCTTGCTCCTTCAGTCAGTGCAGGCAGCGAGCTGGTCTCTGCAGAGGCACAGGCTGCGTGTCCGTGGGGCTGCCCCTCAGCTGGTGCCTGTGCTCTACAGGGCTCGTGGCCTGCGGGTGCTGGGTGAACCCAATGGCTGGCCAGGATCTGGGGTGCGTACTCGGGCTCTGCATTACACTGGTTTAGTTTTCTGCCAAATCAATGATTTCCTCTCCTCAGCGACCTTTCCTTTTGCTACTACATCCTGCCCATGTGCAGTGCTCCAACCTTCTCTGCATGTGTTTTATATTAGCCATGTTAGTCCTTTGTTTAGATCAGCCTCCCTCATTACTCTGCATAATCAATAGCACAGGCCCTGAACTGCAGGCTCCTCATTCATTTAACACACAACGCAGCTGATGAATCACATAGAGCTAATCACAAAAATATTTGTCTTGCCCACTATAGAAACTTTTGTTTTCTTTTCAAGAACTCTCTTTAGAACCTGAAAACTCAAAATACTCCTGTTTTGGCAAATTTTTGGCAAAAAAAAGAAACCAGACTACCAAATGCAACTTTCTTTCCTCAGGCTTCCCTCTTTCCACCAGCCTTGTCGACAAATAAATTTGTGGCAGATATTCTAAATTTAAACTGTACTGTAAACTACAGTAGAAAATGGTGTCTCTTTAATTTCTCCATGTGTAGAAAGCTGTGATCTCTAACTCCTGTAATGGCCCATCTTGCTCTATAAGAGCCACTTTGGACTACAACTCTCCCCCTCCCAGCACTCCTTCATCTTAGCCCATCCTTCTTTGTGTGACTGTTGTGATTTCTGGAAGGAGTTTCCCCATTCCTCAGTAGAAAGATGATACAACAGGAGATGTCACAAAGCCAACTTCATGTTATATGTGCACTGTAGTTCTGAAATTACACTCAAGTTCCTTTTCCCCTTAGGCCAAAATCATAAAATGTGTAATAAAAGTGAATGTGTGTCTCCTTGAATTCATAGCTGTCACTGTGACATGTGAAGCAGCTGTTAGAACTTTATGACATCAAAATCAACATAATTCACATCCTCTGGCTAATTCTGTAGCATATTTGAATATTTTATAATTTTCTCTATATTATTTTCTCTGTCTCCCCACTGCTTGTAAGCTCTATTGGCAGTCATTGCCAAAGGATGAATCAGCATCTGGGTTCAGCCAGAGTCCCAAGATTATTCATGCTGCCTATTGCTTTGAGATGGTCTTGGATTCCACAGTGACCGCAGCCAACCCACAGCTGTCAGTAGAAAGAGCCACCAGCTCCATTTGGAGCCATATTCTTATTTAAAGATAAAATAGGAGTGCAAAAGCTGGACTTCTTCGCCCCAAAGCCGTCTGTGGCCTCAGTTGTGCTTGGTCATGGTTCTGGTTCTGGTTTGCGTAAGGAAGCAACGTGCAGTCTCAGGCTGTGGCAGGTGGTTGCATCTATGACATCAGAGATTATCTATGGTCCAACCTGAACAGAAAGTATTCAAATAGCTTTAATTCTTTGTTATTGGGTGCAAACTTGTACAGCAGTTGGATTTAATTAAAAAGAAAAATCTCCCTCCTGCATTTTAATAACAAAAGAAGGTTTGGAGAGCTTTCTGGAACTGGAATTGTGACTGGGAAAGAGACTAAGTCTGGAAGATCTCAGTCATTAAAATGAATATTTGAGAAATTGTGGTGTCTTTAAACTGGGAATTTACACCAGAAACCCGATATAGTCTTCCCATCAGAATGCACTTGCCTGCAGTTAGTGGATACAAGCAGGTTTTTCTTTTGCCTTTGGAGCCTTTGGTGTACTCTCTGTTAGTGCGGGTTGCACTGGGTAGCAGGTCCAGGACAGCACTCACAGTGCACCAAAAGCTCCCACAGGGCATTTTAATTCCTTCACCATGAGGTCATGTGTTTCATTAGCTCAGGCTACAAAGAGAAAATTGGGAAATAAGATTGGACTACACTGAGTAGACTTGTGCTCTGATTTAGATTTCCCCATTGTTCATTTTCTCTTCAATCTGTTAATTCTCAACCAACATAACTGAAGATTTGCTTGGGTGCAGCTTTAGCAGAGTGAGTCTCTCCTCTCACAGCTGTTGACTGCATGTTGCTGGTTGCTCTTGCTCTGGGTTTGGTGGGATCCCACCTTCCTGCAGAGGGGAGGGAACAGAAGCAGGCAGCTGGAGGCAGCTGGAGGCTCTGAGCTCTTTCATGCACCATCCTGGCTTCTGTAGGAGTGACCAATATGTTGCCTGGTAGGAACTGGGTCCATATCTAAGCTAGAGGAACCGTGTGTGGAAGGACAGAGGGAGCTGAAATGTAGCCCTGAAAGCAGATGTTACAAAACTGCAGATTTGTTCATGCATTTTGGTCCTCAGGAGTCTGGTGACCTGTCTAGAATACACAACCCTCTCTGTGGCAGACGTGAGATGTGCCCTCAGGAACCGCTCCGTCCCAGGCATCCCTTTCACCTCACCAGAGAGACAAGCGTGGCCTTAAGCACAAAGACAAATTATACTATAAGCATTAGAGTTTGAAAAGTATTACATTTGCTGTCCAGCTTTAGGGGTCCAAGGAGGTAGAAATGTGTTCTGGGGCTCTGTTAGCATTCTTTAGGACCAGCTGCAATTCATGCTGGGGAATCTAGTGACATGTTGTAGACAGGAGGAAAATAACCTTTATTAGCACTAAATGCTGCTTGTTATATAGCTGCAAATGTTTTGGCTCCACTGGAGTTAAACTTGCCTGAGTGCTTGGAGAATGTTCAGATATAATATAACTGATTCAAACTTAAAACCAAAGCTCTGTGTAGAATCCTCTTATGGGATAAATATCTTGGTTTCCAGTGTCTTAAGAATGATTCTAAACACCCTCCAGCTCGAAAGACAATGTTAAGGTGCCAATTTCTGCAAAGATCAGGTTGCTGTGAGTGTCAAAATTGCAAATCAATGTCAAACTTGATGAATAGGCATACTCACCAAGGCGTTCTGCTGGGAATTATTAGTCAGCCTTGCCTTAGGAATATTTCTTGCATGAGCTGAGGAACATTTCATTTCACTGAAAGAAAAGATGCAGCAGCAACAGACTGAATAAACAGGAAGTACAAAGGTAAACAGAGATACTAGGCCAATTATCATTCATAACATGTTTATCTTGGATTATGTAGTCTCATCTCATAGATTGGGTGTTTTAAGGCCAGAAGGAACCACTGTCATTGTCTAAGATGACTTCTTGCAGAGCATTGGTCTGAAAGCTCACTCTGTGTTCATCATCAAGCCCAGAACTTCTTGTTTGGGTTGAACTCATCCAGAGCAGGGTATATGACTGTTTTTTGTCTCCTATGGCTTCATTTTACCCTTTTAATAAATCACTTTTAAAAGCTAAAGCCCTTGAGGCAAGACACTGCTTTGTTTCCATTAGCGTAAATCAGAGCAGCCTCAGTGGAACCAGTAGTTATTCCATGTTTTCATTTGGGAAAATTCTGATCTCATGTTATTGTCATTTCAGAGTTAAAAAAAAATGGAATTAAACCCTAAGTTGCCCTGTAATGTGGCCATGTCTCCCTCTTATGCCTGATCTCAGTGATTACAGTCCCAATGACAGCAAAAAGAATTTTTCTTCCCCTGAAACAGAACTTGAAATTGTCTTGCTTGTGGTTGTGATTTTCTCTGCACCCACATCAAGGGGTCATTAACATGTGCTTGCTCTGGACCCAATTGTGCCAATAAATCCACTTGACTTCTGATCAGGAATTGATAAGGTTGAGCTCAAATGATGTTGCAGCTTGGTGAAAACTGAACAGCAGCTGCCTAGTGGGAGATGAAACAGAAGGCATCTTGCATCAGAAAGCTCTCATCCAGAAAAATGTTCTTTTTCCTTTGGAAAACACCTAAAGCTAGGACAGAGCGGGGATCAAATTTGTTGGCTACTAAAGAAAATGTTTTCTTTTTTGGTCAACACAGTCTATTTTTTAAGTGACAACTCTCAGAGAAAGCAACACAACGCAGGGTGAAGCAAACAGTCCTCCGTGGTCTGCCAGGGGAAGAGCAGCTCATTACCACAGGCAGAGTTAGAGTTCAGGATTACTTATTTTTGGCTTCAAGTTCCTCAGTTGTGGGAAAGAACTTTTTTCATTCTTTTACTTTTAATAAAATCTGCACATTGTTATTTGCTTTGCTCTGATGAGGGTCTGGGTTGATGCTGTGATGTGGTCTTTGCCAAATTTGTAATATTCCATTTTTATATATTTATTCTTCTTTCTACAAGGGCAAAGGATCTGATTCTGCAACCCTAAAGACTTTCACAGCCAATGCAGATGAATTAATACTCAAAATGTCTACAACTCCTGTTACTCCTAAGGCTGTGAGGCTTAGGAATGAACCAGCAACTCTGTATGTGTGTGTGTCCGTGAACATAGGAGAGAGAAATACAGTGTGGGCACTCCTGGGGTCAGGAGAGATCTCTAATAAGAAACACATTTTAGAGGCAGCAAGAGAATTATTTTTACTGTGTGCATTTACAAGTCCTCAGGCAGTGAATTTGATGTGTGGATATTTTTAAGGCTAATTATTTATAGCATGCGGGGCTTGAACCTGCAGCTCTTACTCTGGCAAAACTCCTGTTCATTTCTAGGGCATTCTGCATGCCCTAGACCTGGGGAAGGGGAAGGAGGAGGGAGGGATGGCCACGTGCTCCCAACGAGGGTTGCAGAAGTCCCTTCTATATTCAGCAAAAGCTGAGTTTCTCAGTGGCAGATTTTGTATGAGTGTGGGAGACAGGAGAGTTCATGAAGTTGTGTGCCACCAAATCTGGAGTAAATAGTTTGGCCTAAAGGAAAAGAGTAGTTTGGATGAGGATTTCTTTGCCATCATTTGCATACACTCAGAAAAGCCTTCAGATTTTGTCATGACACTTCAAAACATGCTTTTATGGGGTATCCCACAAAAAAAAAAAATGATGGAGAACCCACACAAACCACATTGTATTTGAATGTTTCAGTCTTGATCTTTATAATGTGATCTTCAGTAGTGTCCCGTTATGCAGATGCAGTGTCTCTGTCCAGTTTCCTTCCAGCATCAGATATTTGCCATTGATAAGCAAAATTTAATCAGCTGTTTTGATCAAAATGCTTTGATTGCAAAATGCTTGTAATGATCTGATAGCAGCTGGATTCTTTCAACTTTTAAGAAGCTTTTAATAGGACAATTTTCACTGGCATGAGCTTGTACAAAACACCTGTAAATGAGGGTATCTGTCACTATGAATATTCTGCTCATGGAGGATTTGCAACCACCAGTTGGAGTCTCTGAAAATCTCGGGTGACTTCTCTGCCCAGTCAGAGCTAGTCAAAGCAGGTTATTTGTCTTGAGTCATTAACATTAAAAATAATTAAAATGATGCCCATTCAGTCAAGCTGGGGAGACCGAGTTGAGACCAGCTGGTTATTTCATTGCCCCATTGATTTGACAAGCTTCAGTTGCAAAGCACTGAGATAAGCATGGCTTGAAGAGAGAAAGTGAGCACAGTTATCATAAGAGTGCTCCTGCTCCTCCGTTTATTGTTTGGAAGAGTAGGCAGGCCAGGAATGTGCTACTGGTTGGAGGGTCAATGTCTATTGAGAGGGAAGTGGTGCTTAGGGAACAGTAACTTTAATAACAGAAGTTATTGCAGAGGAGGTAAGGCCTTTCTAAACACACTTTCTGCCAGAGTGAAAACAATGGAGAAGAAAAAGTACAAAGGTTGTCTGGGGAAATGTCCATCTTTTATTGATGGCAGCCTTGGCTCTCAGTGCTCCCATGGCACGGCGTATATTCCCATAGCATCCATGTTGCTATTGCAGCCCTATTCAAAGTTGGGATTTCCCATGGAGTTGTGATGTCCCCAGGAGCCTTTTGCTCTCACACAGAAGCTGTAGGCTTGAAGGGAGATCTCTCTCTCTCTCTCTCTCTCTCTCTGAAGTGGTAGCTGGCAACATCTGCCACATATCCTTATATTTCCAAAGAGTTGCTAGAAATTTGGAGGAGGAGCTGTCAGAGCATGTGAAATGGCCACTGACATCTTGAAGCAGAAAACACTGCTATTGGTGTGTTTCTGTGTGACGACTGAGGCTTATCCCGTCGTGTACGGAAGAGCCCAGATATCCCAAGGGCTCCAAAGCTCCTCCAGGAAAAACAAACAAATGAGCAACAGTGAACAATGATTTTGTTACCTTTGTGCCTGACTGAAATGTAATCACCATAAATGTACCTAATTTTTTTTATTAATAATTTTTAGTAGATGTTTGTTTTATAGTAAATTAGGAAGAGAAAGCAGGGTACAATGCAGAGTCAAACATTCATGCCAATGTGTGACAAAGCCCTTCTGTGGTGGTCAAATTCAGCTAGTCTTTATACTGGTGTTGTTACCTTGGCATATTCTGGTTTTTAGATCTGTAGGAAGAATTTTAAATGAATCAGTAAATGGGGCATTTCATATAGAGTTCAGGTCCTATTTTGATTGTTACTATTTCTGCCTTTATAGCACCTACTGATTTTAATCAAGGTTAACTTACTTCTCCACCAGTGCCAGGTTTTGTAATCTCTTCAGCAAAGAGAGGAGGCAACCCAAGGAGGAGCAAAAGTGCCTGCATTGTGCAGCTCATAAGCTGAAACATCAAGATCAAGAATAAATGTGCAAATAATCACATTATGTAGTGGTATGAGTGGGAAGTGAACCCTTGAATTCCAGGCTGCTTAATAAACCACTGCAGCGTCCTCCTCCAACACTGTTGATTCTAAACAAGTTCCAGTTTATGCTCTTATTTCAAAGCTGAGGAAACAGCAGCTTGCTTTCCTTTCTCAGGGAAAGCCAGGCAGATTCACAGTGAAAGGGTTTCTGTTGTAAAAGTTTTTTTTGGTTTTCATCCACATATCTAAGGTCTGAGGGTTAAGCGTACTCAAGATCAACTGCTTTGAGGTCAGAAGAGAGAATTTCTTATAGTTCTGAAAGTATAAACTGTTCAAGATTTACACAGCTCTCATTATGAGGGTCACTTGAAAATGCTAACAAGCTTTGGGGAGCCTGTAGTAAATCGTGAATCTCTAGGACATCTGCAAAGATGTTTCATGGTTAATATTTCCTATTAGTCTATTTCTAAAGTAGTCCACCCACAGCAATAAGTAGTACTGAAACAACACTATACCTCCTCCTTAAGTATAAAATCACTTTTTATAAAGAAAATAACAGAAACTCAGGCTAGGATAGCTTTTCAAATGGGTCACTGATTGGATTTGAACAGTGTAATAGAATAACCAACATGAAAAAGAAGACAGATAGCATTTCACTTTAGATGTTCTATCTGTAGAACAATTTTGAATCCCTTAGGATTTGGCTTCAAGCAACATTTACAAAGATGTCTCTTCTGTTTCTTTGTTTTAATGCAACCAGGCCACCAGGCCGTTGCCTGCCGTACTTCCAACCAGAGAAGCAAAACAGAGAGAGACTGGGTGTGGGTCCTTGGTACTTGTAACTGAAGCTTCCTGAGAGGACAGCCAGTCTCATGCAGAGCCAGAGCAGCTGCATGCTGAGCCTCCACGGTCAGTCTTCTGCCCTGGGTAGGCTGTGCAGCTTTGGCCTTTTTTTGTCTGTTGTTCTCTGTGTCCAAATTTGCACTTTATTTCTGGGAAGGACAGGTTAGGAATTTCATTTCAGACTTTCAGATGCTACAACAGTGGAGTTGCATAAGTATTTAGAATGGTGTCATCTCTTAATAGACCTTGTTTTGGTCTTACTCTTGCGTTGGGATGATCTGAAAATCTGTCTCAGTTGTGAAAGAGTTTGTAGTAAGTACATATTAGCAGTTATCCTTGTTTGAGTCTTTTTACTGTGACTTGGATGTACATCTCTAGATGCTAATGCTAATGTCATAATCATTGCATCAAGCCTTTGCCTACATAGTTTTCTTTTTCCATGAAACTAGCTTGTTTCACTCTGGGCATTTGATTTTACTCGAGCTCAAAGCTGCACGTGAATGTGGGATGAGCAAGCAATGAACCAACTGAATGAAAAAGCTCCTAAGAAACAAGACTCACACCCTTCACACAAATTCCCATGCTCCAGCTTTGGCTTCACACCCTGCCAGAGGAAACTTCTCAGAAACCACTCTGTGTTGGTTTATGCACTGCAAATCCCACAGAACGTATTAAAGGACGTAGGGCTCAAGTCTGAGATGTTACAGTGAAAATGAAACTCTAGGGAGATAAATATTTAAACCTTTTATACCAACATCCCATGACAATTTACTGAAAGATGTCAATAAGCAACAGGAGTGGAGAATGCCAGAGTATGCCAGTAAAATACGTTGTGGTGACGTTGTGTGTATGTCCCAAGGCCTGGTTGGCAATGCAGTGTTTGCCAGGAGTGACTGAGCAGAGGGCAGTTCAGCCCAGCACAGCTTGGCAGGAGATTCCCTGGAGCAGTCACGTAGCAGAGTTGCTCTCCATGGAAGACCAGGCTCCCAGGTCAAATGCCATTTGGGTATGGCAGCATGTGGGTACCACGTGCCAGATGTGCAATACCTGGCTAATTGGTTCAGTCTGCACTGGTATCCAGCTTCCAGCCAGCAGACATAACATCAGCCAAGGAGATGAAATAGAAAATGCAACCTCAAAGGCTCGCCCTTCGCTTGGCACTGAACTGGGACCCAGCAAGGTAAGGGCTTTGTAAACATTGCTGAAGCAGGCTCAGCAGGAATGTCTCCCAGAGCCAGATCTGCTTGCAATTTCATTAGTGTCAAACAAAGAGGGGCAGGACCTCCAACCCCCCTGTAACTCCCCATGTGGCTGGCAGCACCACGAGCAAGTGAGAGTGCTGGAATACAGGCAGGTCAAAAAAAGAGCTTGAGCCACAGAGGTCACCAGCGCTTTGGGGCTTCAGCATTATCACAGATCCCCTGGCCTTCCTGTGTCCTCTCCTGTACTGGTGCATTTTGAAGGATGAATGAACAGATGGCAGTTGTTTCACACTCCCTGAGAGGAAGGGACATTGCTAATACAGGACAGCCAGCCAGTAGTTACTTGAGAGGAAAAGCATGGATCGAATTTAGCCGAAACAGAGCTACTGATGAATTTGGTTCTTGTAAGCCAAAAGCTCTGTAATGGTCTCACTGCAGCAAGAATCACTGAACTGTAGCAGCCAGGCCAGGGTCATGTGGGCTGCCATCAAGCTGTTTTTTTTCCAATGTGCCAGCCACTTCTGGAGCTCTTGACTGGTTCCTTGTTTGCTATCTCCGTGCTGCCTGCTACATCCCTCAGGACCTTGAAGAGTCTCTTCCTCTCGCTGTATCTCCTGTCACTAAGAGGCTCCTGCCTCCAACCTGCCCACGATACCATCTTCCATCATCTGTGACTGAGCACCTTTGTGTCACAGTACCCTGTGCTACCCCTACATTCAGCAGGAGCTTCCTAGGATCCGCCGCAGAACAGCCAAGTTTCCATCCTGAAAAACTTCTGCCTTTTCCTTGGTGTGTTTTCCATGGCCAGGCTGTTGGTGTGCTGAGATGTCTGCTGGTGTTCTTAACTTTCCTGGGACTGCCCTGTCTGTCTATGCCTGCCTGGCATCGTATTTACACTGCATTTGTAGTTGATCACATTTTCCCAAAACAGTCTTTCTCTGGACTCCTTCACATGCCATTTCCATGGCACTCAAGTGAAAATACTCAACTGAGATACCATTATCCAGCTCTCTGTTGTTTCCATCTCCTTTTCCATCCATAGTGACAAATAGTCATATCCAAGGTAAATTCAGATATTATATGGGTTGAATTATGAGTTGTATTAATATAACTGAAAAAAAAATCAATTAGGCAAAGAGTTATTTTAACATTAGCAACAGCAACATCACTATCAGAGGAATACCTGAAGCTACCAGGGAACTAGGTGTTCTGTATTCCCGAATTTGATGTTTCAGTGTCCCCCACCCCTTATCTGTGTATTGCCCAGCACTCTGCCTGATGCCCCCTCGTGATGCTGTAACCCAGATGCTGACATTGCAGCACAGCCTCTCAGTCAAGCATGGTCACAGAAACTCAGGTTAGCAGGGTTGATTTGCAGGATTAGAGCCCTAGTTTCCACATCGTGCCTGGCAGTAAAGCATGCTGTACACACCTATGGTGCTCTAGAAACAATAAACACTGCCTACTAACACTAGAGCTGAGATGAAAATCACCCTGGATAATGATGTGTTGTCCTAGAGACTCTATATCCCAGGTCAGCTTGTAGTGCTAGAGGCACAAGGCCAGTAAAGTTTCCCAGAATGTGTGAAATGCTGACATAAATCCCCAAACAGACTGAACTGAGCCTCCGCAGCCCAGCCAAAGCCCTCCAGCCACATCTCAGTAGTATAAACAAGACCACTTCTCCTCCCCCTTCATTAAAGCAGGGATGGCAGTAGTCCTGGCAGCAGCTGATTGCATGTTATTAATCACTCAGGATGCTAATTTTTCTGAGTTGGCACCAGAAAGAAAGGGACCAAGAGCCGACAGGAATCCGCGTTGTTGTTCTGCCTGTGTCACAGGCTGCCTGTGAACAATTCAATAACAGCTTCGTGCCCCAATCAGTGCAGCTGTTAAGCTGAGGAAAAGCAGGACTGTGCTGAGAAACAGATGTGCTGCACATGAGCTGAGTTACTCCAGTTAATGACGCAGACAGAAGAAAGCAAGCAAAACACACATACACACATAGGCAGGCAGGCATAGGCAGCGCTAGAAACAGGATTTAAGTACAAACATGGACACAGAGATACGATGGGGAAGAAGAATTGTGGTGATGCTACAAAGAGGCAGATTTCCAGGGCATGACTTTTCAGTGCCTTCTGGAAGCTGGCACATAGCGTATGCTTTAAATTCCGTGTCCCTCCAGATTCTCAAGTCACTCCTAAAACTGTGGCCACAGCTTCTTCTGTGGTGCCTTTACTGAGTACTCTGTCAGAGGTCAAAAATAATAAATAGAAATAAAGAAAACTTGAAGCTTTTTCCCTTTAATGTACCAGAGCCTGTCTGGGTTCTGCGCAGTGACACTGAAGAGGTGAGAATTAGAAACTGGTTGGGATTTTTTTTTTTTCCCAACTGTTTTTTTTTTAAATTTGTTTTCCTGACAAAAATTACAATCTTTTTGATTCATCCGTGTTTAGCAATATCTGATCTCACCATTCCAAAGCACATGGAACAAGGATGGAAGTTAAAGATGTGGTCTTCAGAAATGATCGAAAATCGACCATTCTGGCTCTTGGGAAACTTTTCTAGGTTTTGCTTGGTTTTAATTTCAAATTTGATCTTTAGGTGGAAATTCAGGAAAGTTTTTTGAGAAATGAAAGCCATCTGCAGCTGCTTAGTAATACAGAGCAGTTTCCCTGATAACCTTTAAAATTAGCTTTCTCTTGACCAACTTAGCTTTGTCTTGATCTAGTTTTGTTCAGCAAAAGTTGATAAAACGTGAGATCCTTCAGATGAAGCCTTAAAGGAAGCAGTGTTTACTGATGAAACTTTGTTTAGGTGGAAGTTTACAAACCAGCTTTAGTTATAATCTTGTACCTCTCACACACAGCTTTTTCTCCTTAGCTATGTATTCACATAGAGCTTGTGTTAAATAGATGTTATCAAGTATTTACTTAAAAAAACAATAAGTTTTAAACTGTTTAACCAAAGAGCCTTCTCCTCCTTTGTGATACTGTCAAGAGGATTTATATAAGAACTAAAATGTATTTGAGTAAGGAATTTTACTTGGTTGATTTTTTTCTTTGATACTGAAAAATAGCTGTCCATTAGTTTTCTAGAATCACTTGGGGACTGTTCCACACTCTCCACTAAGATAACTGAGTCCCTGAAATAGTAACTCAGTGGAACTCATTTAGCTCTTTCTCCTAATCTTTGGCACAGGCTGCCCCTGAGCAAATTCATTCTGAATGTGATGGGTTAAATTAAACTAGACCAGAAGAGGCTGCCTCTGCAAAGCTCTGGTTCTCGGCTCTGCCAGCATCACCAAGCTGCCCACCTCAAAGCAGAATTTTCTGTTGCTTTTGCCAGTTCTGCTTCAGCTCCCAATGCAAGGTTAGGAGTAAACATTATGAAGAAAGAAGTAGCAGGAAATATCTTGCACCATCCTGCTCTGAAAGGTCTGTGAGAGTCTGATGACATTTCTAGGAGTGCTGTCTATATGCAAGACTCTTAATTCTTTTAGTGATTTTCTTAGACATGTAAAAGCTATTACAACATTTATAAGTTATCACTAACAATTCATTATTTAGAAGTAAATATCTCTATGTGATCTTCTAAGTCAGCAGGTTCTGAAACTGGTGTCTCTTTGGCATGTCCTGCCATCACTTGAGCAATGCCAGTGAATGCCCTGTGGTATTTGCCACCAAGGTGGACAGTGTTCACCTACGGCTCTGCTGACAGGCAGCAAAACAAACCTTGATTGAGTAGAAAACAAAGACTAAAATATTTATCAGATGATTAAGTTAGCAACAGAGTTCTTTTTACTACATGTCTATTAAATAACGCTAACAGAGTACGAAATCTGAGGTGGGTAATGTGAAAGCCTGCGGCATTTTACATTCCTAGTGGCCACTTCAACGTGCTTCCATGAAATCCCAAAGCTTGTTCATTGAGGAACCAAGTACTTTGTTGTTCACAGAGCAAGCTGATAAGTTTTGAATTAGAATCTGAACTTCCAAGTGCGTCGCTGGCTCTCAGGCAAAAAACCTTGGGCAAGACAAATGCTAAATAAGAAAGTATAGAGGTATTGAGGAAAGATTGAATCATCTTGAGGATGAGCCAAGCATTCACGAGAACAGGTCTTTCAAAGAGCTAAGCACTGACACAGCAAAGCAGTTTAAACTGCAGAACCAGCCCAGAAAGACAGAGTGGGGCAATGGAACAACATGGTGGATTTCTCCAGGGTCTCCGAGAGGCTCGAGCCTGTTGTGTTCACTGCAAGGGAGAGGTCTTGAGGTCAGCGGTGTTGATGACATATTAAAAATGGTCAGACAATTTAATGGTAGATAATAACATGGTAGTTATGTCACTGAGATAAGGCTAATCAGATATATGGCTGCAGGGCTTGAATGGACAGTCTCACTTGAAAGACAGAGTGGTCTTTAGAGAATTAGAAAATGTCCTGCCTGCTGAATGTTTCCATTTGTGACACCCAAGAGGCTAAGGGAAGGACAGGAGCCACATACCCTTTCTCCATGTCCTCTACTGCTTCAGGAGAGAGGCTGCATGGCCTAGCAGTTGGCACAAACTCAGAATACCTGAATTTGCCCCTAGATTTCTGACTTTGCTCAGAGAAGAGAATTAATTTGTTCTGAGCAGCTTTGCACCCTCTGGGGAGCTAGGGGTGACTGTGCAGGGTAGCAGGATGCCCAGCGGCTGCTGTTCCAGCACTGCCTCGGCCACCTTCCGAAAGGATCACTCCCTCCGTGGCTCACGGCAGGGCCGGCCTGGCCGCCTGCCCCTGCCTTGTGCAGGAGCACCGTGCTGGCCCGCGGCGCTGGGAGCTCCCCTGCGCTGTGACACGAGCTGCCCCTGGAGATGAACGCTGCTATCGTGAGGGCTGCTCGTGTGTGGCACACAGCACATACGAGCTCCAAAAACGCTCATACGGGAGGGGTGGGACAGGCTCATGCATCTGCAGATCTCAGGGAGATCTAGTGCCTTGAGTTCTCATGGTAGGGAAGAGCCGGTTTTGCTGTGCAAGCTAGGCAGCAAAATCCTTATTTAGCAGGTGGGTCTGCTGGAGGAAGCCGAAGTTTCTCCAGCACTGAGGACTAACCGGATGCAAAACAGCCAACAGTAACTGATTCTGGTGTTTTATCTTTCAACCTTACAGTTCATTCACCACCAGCCAGCACGATGTGATTCAACTAGCTGGAATCTCCCCCGTGCAATGCATGTTCAGGAAGCCTGTGCTTACGAGAGCTGTACTTATGTTTGTAAAACGCAGCAGTGCCTCATGCACCTGCCATCTCCCCTGCAGACACATCATACATGTTTACTGCATCCTCTTCATATGCTTCCCCTCATATCTTTCTTACTGCGCTGATGGACTTTGCCTAGCACAATGCAAGTGCCTCTGCAAGGCAAAGCTGCATGTTCTTAGTCCATAAGTTTTATCCTAAGTCCCACGGTCATTTTGTGAACCTCCTGCTCATGGATTCTTGGGAACCATAAATATCTCAGCGTGAGCTTTAGGTCTTATGGCTGCTGAAAACCACTGACAAATATGATCTAAAAGGTCCCCAGATGAGATGACAAATGAAAATAATCCCAGAAACTTTACTATTATGGTTGATAAATGCAATGATTTTTAAGCTGCCTTCTTTAGGGATCTCACATAACGATTTTGAAATAGCAGGTCTGGCCACACTTGAGAGGCACACATACTTCTCCACACCCGGATCCCATTGCAGTTTTTCCCTCTAAACCTCTCACAGATGCTTTGTAGCCCTCATAGTCACACTTGCCCTGGGATCAGCTATGGTATCAAGATGCCTGGGGTGAAGATCTTTTTTGAAGGCCTTTTTGGATTCAGCCTGCCTTAGGCGTAGCTCCGGTCATTCTGGAGGTCGCAGTGGGAAGTGGAGGCACTAGGGAACTGCAGAGGCCACTTGGACTGTTTGCTGCCTTGTTGGCTAAAGGAGGTACAGGAGATGCCAGAACAAACAGCCCGCTCCGGGTCACACTTAGCTGCCTAAGCAGGGTGTCCTGTTGTTCACACGAGGTGGTTTCCAGAGCTCGCGCTGGCTGGGCTGTGCCCTGCTCCTTTGCAGGCACATCCCTACATGGCTGCAGGGGATGGTCCTCTCCCTCTGCTCAGTACTGGTGAGGGCACATCTGGAGAATTAGGTCTAATTCTGAGTCCCCCAGCACAAGAAAGACCTGGATTTACTAGAATGAGCCCAGTGAAAGGCTGTAATGAAGATTAATGGACTCAAGCATTTCTCAAGCAAAGAGTATGTTTTCCTTTCTGTGTTGTTTTCTCATGACAGGTCTAGGGAGGAGTGGGGCCAGGGGCTGGTCTGCATCTGGTGGGGTTTTGGGCTGGCACTTCAGCATCCCCCCTCTCCCAAAGCCTTTGCTGCACGGCTATGACAGGATGCTGCCTAAGGCCCTCAGCACCTTAGGTATCTCAGGCATCATGAGGTATGGACAAGGAGGTGATGTTTTCCAGATGAAGTCACTGCTCTCATGTCGCCTGTCTTTCGACAGCAGTGACACCAGGTGACAGAGTGTACATAATATGCTTTTATCCTAAATGGCTGAAGTCAGCTGAGATGCATTCCCACCTCTGCCAGCTTGCTCTGTGCCTGGTTTCCAAGAGGAACAGTGCCTGTGTTTGCATGCACGGGCTTGTACGTGGCCAGTGTTTGCTCAGAACAACAGTTTTTGCAGGACTTACTGCTTCTCATGATCAGTAAGTCAAGAAGACTTACTTCTTCCAGTCTCTCGCTGGAAGACTGCGCTCCAGGCTGGTACGCTGGCCAGTGTGGCAGAAGGAAATGGGAAGAGAGGCAGCACTAAGCTGACCTGAGAAGAACTTACTTTGAATTTGCGTGACTTATCATTTGCTCCCACTCAGGCCTGCGATAGCTGGAGGGGCTGGATGTGATGTCTTGCACAGCTGCGGAATGCAAGGGTGATGTGAACTAAACCTCTGTTCTGAAGGAGAGGACACTTCCCCTAAATCCAGAAGGGCAGCCAGTGTTTTCTGCGAGGTCAGGAATGTTGTGCAAGAACTTTGAGCGATGGCAGAGACATGCTCAGCCACCAGCGCTTCTGGGAGTCAGTTGGGAGTTTGGGCTGTGTAAGAATGACATGAATTGGCACTAAAGTTATGGGTCTGAACCAGAGGAAATAATGAATGTGTGGATGAGAGGTGACCCTGACCAAGATCTGAACATCCTGGCTGATCCACATGAGAACAAGTGTAAAAGACAGGGAATTTCCCCAGGGAACTCCTTTGGGCTGGAGCCCTGGGGCCATGGGGAGATTTTTCATCTCCAATGGAGACTTACAGAGGGTAGAGAGAAGCTGAGTGAGCAGCAGAGCGGGTCGCAGAAGGAGACGTTCTGCCTGCACCCTCTCTGCCTTGGCTGCTCTGCTCTCTCCTCGTAACAGCTTCAGTCTCTGCAAAACTGCAGTTTTTACCATTGTCGATACTGGAGAAAAACCAAAAATTGTAGAGAGGGCAAAGCAGGGACTGTCACTAGATTTGAACTAGAAATGGTTTTCTCACTTTCTGAGGATTTCCATGGTATTGGATTTTTTTTTTTGTCCTCACAGAGGCCAGAAATTCAAAATCAAAACCATACTGGGGAACTGAAAATTTGGGAGGGAGAGGAAGGCTTGGGCCAAGAGCTGTGTTTTGTTTAGATAATTTTCCAATGTTTTCTTTCAGTTCTAGACATTTCTGAAGGGTTTCCAAATACCATAATTAGCTTAAAATCAGAAATTAAAAGCTGCCTTGAAAAGGAAACTCAAAAGTTTGAGCAATTTAGAGGAGAAGGAAACTTTAGGCTGAAAAGTTTATGAGACCAAACTCTTTCATAGGAAGAAAAACAATTGTAATGAAATGCTCTTGTGTTATGAGTCCCTGCAAAAATCCCGACCCTCTTCTCCACTAGAGTCCTCTCAGGAAAGTGACGGTGTTGGGCGCCCTGCCTCCTAGAGAGCACCTTGGTGTGCTGCAGCTCCCCATGCCTCTCCATTTTACTTCCTCCGTCTGTCCCAAGGATTTTGTTTTCCCCTCTCGTGGAGGGATTTTGTGCTGTCTGATAAACACTGAGCAGAACCATATGTGGCGGGATGGCGTTATGCAATAAGGGAGGATGGGGTAGTATCTGTTTGGGAGCTTGTGAAAGCTTTCCTTTTTGGCCAGTTCTCAAAAGGTGGAATTAAATTACATTGCATTTCATTTGTGATTGACACAGGATGCTTAAAATTTACTCCCAATGTAGACACAGATCTTTTTCTGCTGAAGAATTCTTGTATTCCCTGATATTTCAAGGTCAACCTGAGCCCTCCAATGACAATTCTTGCTTTACAAGCAACTGCTAGATCCTAGGGCTGAATTTACAGTATTATTTCCTTGTAAATGTCAGACGTAATTTTCAGAGCATGCTCAGATATATCTGATACTTATCAACTCACCATTTTTGTTAGGATGCAATCAAATCAGATGCAGCTGCGATCCTCACCCATACCCTTAGGGAAGTCGATTGACAAGGTTTGGAGGCAAGCTTTGGAAATAACACGCATGAAAAAAGTACAAATCCTATATGAAAGTTTTATAAGCTTCATTATATAGTGACATTTCAATTACTCTGTAGGAGTTTTGGATGAACCTACAGGAAAAAGGCAGATATAGGATTAGTTGAGACTTAGGAGCTTTTTGTTCTGCTTTGCTACTGAATTTTGCCTTTTGGTTGGAAATAGGAACTCTCTTAGTTTAATAAACAGTGTTGGATCAATTTGTGTTGAAAATGAAAAACTTAAGCCCCCTTTTCAATTATCTCTGATTCCATTTAATTCTGTTGAGTTTGAGGCTATCCTTTTTCTGTCACTTTCAAGAAATAAAACAGGGTTGTCTTCTACTACTCAGGGAGGTAATTGTACTTTTCTATTATGTACCCAGACTCCTTATCCACTGTATAATGCTTCTGGACAGGATCTAAAGCTCTGTCTTCAACACAGAGATGCAGGGTCCCTCGGCAAATACAGCAGTTCTGACTAGGTCTGAATTATATCTGACAGTAGCCCTGAATGTATCTGAGAATTAGTTTGTATTTCCATGTATAGTACGTATCACCTATTTAACAGCATCTCGCATGTATGTGGTGGGTTGTAAGCAGATTAAGCACGCTCTCATTCATGGATATACAATCATTTCCTTGGAAATGAAGGCACCAAAGGAGAGCCTAACTGCAGAGCAGCTTGGAGAGCAGAGCAAGGCTCTGCAACTGAGAGTGCTGGCCCTTCTCTTTGTATTCATATCACAGCTTCTCCTTCTCACAATTAAAAAAAACATGGAAGAGTTATAGCTTAACTAGGCCCCTTTTCTGGGCTAGTCACAATCCGAAGTGTGATAGAGATGAAGCAAATTGGGACCTCTTAAGAAAATGGGATGTGAGTTATCCCATGCGCCCTACCTCCATTTGCCAGAGCGCTCAGCAGCTCTACAAAGCAGTAACAGATGGGATCATTGCTTCCAGTAGCAAAAAAGCTGATTTCTTTCCCAGCCTTTGGTTCAAAGTACTTGACCTTTATTCTCGTGTCTCCTGTCTTTTAGGAAGGGCCATGCTAAATCCTCATTCCTCTCCAGTTATAGAGCTCACACTCTGTGCAGTCTTTAATTTTGTGAAGCTGTCCTCAGAAATACAATTTCAGAGCTGCCTTTTACTGAGGGAAACAATAAGGCTTAATATAGAGCTTGCAGTGATTTTATAGAGCTAGAAGCAGATCAGAGATTAGTACATTGTTTCTGCCATAGAGGATTTCTTGCTAGGACATTAATAGAAAAAGCTTTACCTAATCATATTGTTTTCAGGGTTGTTTTCTTTTGCCAGAGTGATATGAGAATCCCTGACTGTCAAAAGGGAACAAAGTTCACCTTCCTTTTTCTACTATGCTAAATAATGAGCCTTGTAAATTCCTCAGCTTGCCTTATTTTTTTTTCTAATACGGGACACATGAATGTTCTGTTCCTTGCAGCTGATTTCTGATTCTGTAGGAAAGCTGAAAGTTCATTTCTCAGTGTCCATGAAGCAGAAGGCAAAAGGCAGATGAAGTTTACATGTAAATCCCAGGATTTCACAAGCTGTACTTTTTAAAAAATTACAAAATTTCACAATACCCACATGCAGATAATGAGAGCTGGTAACCCTTTGGATCTGACAGGATTTTTTGCCATATTGGATCCAGTGTGCTTTAGGCCCAGTATTTTCCTTTCCTTGCATATGTGACCTTCTTTTTCAGGGTCTGTGGATATTGTATATATTGTACATATTGTTTATGTGGAAATTTGTTTTTTCAAGGCACAATCTGCTTCCTCCATCCCCCCTCCTCCTCCTCTTTCTCTGCAGCTCTTGCAAAGGGCACGAGAACTTTCTTTGCAGCTCTGCTTTCCCACCTCTTATATATAGAGATTCATCATATATATATATACACCCATACAGATTCACAGCCCTGTTGAAAATAGTTCTTTATTCAGCCCATCTGCTGTTAATTGCTCCTCTCTCGTGCTCTGTAGCTGTTATGGCACTTTGCACACCTTCATTTTGGGCACAGAGGTTTGGAGAAACCTGCACTCCACTAAAGCCATCTGTCATGAGCGGAATCCTTCCCAAAGACAAGCGTCATCCTTCTGTACTTCTGCCTGCTCCCACCGTATCCGGACTTGCTTCAGGAAATCCCCCAGATAAATTTTTCTCTTTTTTTTTTTGGTATTTTTGAAACCTTTGTACAGCATTGCCTGTACAAGATGAACTGTGTTTAATGCTAACTGGGACAAGATATCTCAGAAAATCTTATTCCTGGTTATTTGCTCTTGCAGAGGTTATCCAGCCGGGTTACAAATACCCATAAAAGGTCCCAGCATATGAACACACACACAAACACACACACATGTCCACACAAAATCTCTCTCTTTTTTAAACAGGAAACTCAACTCAGCATGCGACAAGTAACCAAATATTAGCAGAAGACTTTTTTTTTTTTTATTCTTTTTAATTCATTAAAAAAAGAAACTGGAGAAGGAGGGAAAGAAATCTTGTGTTAAAATAAACTCTTGGGTGTAAATGGGTCAGCACAGGAGAGAAACCTGCATGTTTAAATGGAGAGGTTCTGGCTATGATTCATTAGTCACCAATTCAGTTGGAAGAGGTGAAACTACATGGAAATTTAAGTTCAGGAAAAGTTAAACAAAATCTGACGTTCTCTGGAGCCAGGATGCAGAGGCTGTAGGGATTTTTGTGATATTGTGTGCAGCTGCGATACCCTCTGATTCATCTGTGAGGGCTGAACTGTGCCAGAGCCAGACTGCATTTTATAAAGAAGAGACATATCCTTGATATGTTGATGCAAAATTGTCCAGAACCTGAAGATCCACCAAGGCTTTGGTTAGACCAGCCAGTGGTTAGTCACTTGGAGGTGTCTGAACACACGTCCCGCTGCTCCCTGCTTCTCCCGCCGCTCCCTGCCCCGTGGTGAGGAGCCGCTGGCGTTTGTGCCCCGCTGGGCCTCGCTGGCTGCTCCGCTGCGCTGCGCAGAGCACAAGGAAAGCTCTGCGACGCCAGGGCCGCGGCCGGCACCGCCAGCGCTGCTCGGCAGCCTGAGCTGAGCGGGGCCGTCACCGCGTGGCCTCCTGATCTCACCAAAGGGGCAGTATTTCCTGGATGGGGAGCAGCAGGAGCCATGCAGCCCCTCCAGACTCCCTGTAAAAGCATGGAAGTTGTCCGTTTACAGAAAATCGTTACCAGATGGGGCCGTGGTGGTAGGTATATGTAAACCCATAGGGTGCAATAGAATGGATGAATAGCATCTCTTTGTGGCACATTGAGAAGTCAAGGCGACGGCAGACAGAGATCTGGCTTCAGATGCTTCGGTCATGCTCCATTCTGCCCTCGTGCAGTGGGGAAGGTGTCAAGGGAACAGCCGTGGCACCCAGGGCTTCAAGACGAGGCCTGCAGCTACAGAGGAGAGCAATAGCAAGGACAATTAAATGTTGCTTCGTCTTCTGCTCCTCTCAGCATGAAGGAGATTTCTCCAAGTTGGTTAACACAGCTCTGATTCATAACCTTGAATGGAAGGAAGCCAAAAAGCACAGCACGCTATTCCTCTGAGGGAGCTGTTTCAGCTAAATTAAAACCAAAATTACAGCCTCCCCCCGCCCCAGCTACTAGAGAGGTGCTGTGAAAGTTCTGTGAAAATGCTGTGCCATTTTAATGCTGTTTGTGATAAAGGGTGGATCGGTCACGTTACCTGGGATGTTAGTATGTTACTGCCATATCGTTAGCAAATCCTGGTTTCTAATAAGACCTAGGATGACAGAGAAGTTTTTGTAATTTAAAAAACATAATCCTTTAATGATGGTATA
>JAVCKT010021175.1:38231-69359 GCA_032273925.1 Rhynchotus rufescens
GGGAAATAGTAGTTCCTTGCCTCAGAGCAGTGTTTTAAGGAACCATTTAACAAAGACTGTGAGATACTACAGCGAGAAGGGTCATAAAGTAGCTAGGGGAGCTCCCCATCACAAGAGCTCAGACTTCAGTGCTGGGACATCTCGCTGGGCCGCTGCTCCAGGAGGATCTGTCTACCCCATCCTTCATCCATGTTCTTTTATGGAGCACTGGAGCTGGACACTCTGTAGTGAGTGAGGGGGCAAAGTTTCCAGTTTGTTTATCTCTCAGGGTGCTCCCTTTTCACAACTGATAAAACACCCGTTAGACCTCACTTTAAGTGTTGAAATCCACTTAGCAAAGTTAATCCATTGTTTAAAAAATTCTTGAGATTGTCAACCTGGTGCTCTGTGCAGTTACTCACTTTTAAAGCCCTGAAAACTAGGACTTATCAGAGAATTGGTAGCTGACCCTTAGCTTCCAATGTCATTGCCTTTACAGTGTAATGTGAATCATGTTCTGCCTTATAAACTTTTGTCATTAACTGAAGACTCTGCTGTGAACCAGAATATCCAGATATATCAGTGTTTAATTGTACTTCTGCCAAAAATCCAGGGCTTGATGCCTGCTAGGTTTCAAGAGCTGTCTTCTCTTTTTCTTTTTTTCTTTTCTTTCTTTCTTTTTTTTCTTTTTTTTTTCCAGATTCATTAGGAAATATTCTCTGGAGTTGCTTTGAATCACAGATACTTATTTCAAAGGATATAGTTGGTGGTCCATTTGTGAATGCACCTTGCTGAAATTCAGCACTGGAGTCAGTCCAGCTTTGAAATAAACATTTTCCTTAGAGTTGCCCAACAGCAGCAAGATGCCAATTGATTTTTGAAGCTTCAGTCCCAGCTGTAGAGGCAGAAGAGGTTTTGTTGTCTTTGCTGGTCGTTCCTTCTGCAGTCTCCAAGATCTGTCTGCTTTGCAGAGAGCAAGGGACATTCAGAAAGAACATCTGTGAATATTCCAGCTCATTGCATTTCTGAAGCCAATGGCAAAGGCCTTGGCAAGATGTGGAGTTTTCAAACACGAGCCTTTTTAGCAAGTGTTTGGACAGATGGTTT
Organism: Rhynchotus rufescens; assembly: GCA_032273925.1. NCBI lineage: Eukaryota > Metazoa > Chordata > Aves > Tinamiformes > Tinamidae > Rhynchotus > Rhynchotus rufescens. The sequence goes on from JAVCKT010021175.1 coordinate 39,318, forward strand.
GCTACTGTATGGAGCATCTTCAGGGAATTTACTCTTATTCTCAACGTCACAATTACTGTAGGCTCAGAACTGGCCATCTCCTGCTGATTTCTATAACTGTGTTTGTTTTTGCTTGGTGAAATTTAAGCTTAGATTTTTTTGTGATTATGCTATATTATGTTCTGCCAGGCTTTGAAAAGAGATCAAATTGCTTTTCCTTTAGCGTTTACTTACAAAACACATGTCAGCCAAATCTTGAAGTTCCTACTTGCTTATGAGGCACCCACCAAAGTCAACGGGACTTCTGCCTGAGTAAGCACTGAATGAAAACTGAGTAAAAGGGGAGATGTTTTGGATGCAGAATAGCAGCTCGCAGCAGCATTTCTTTTTTTTGTGAATAAGAAGAAAACAGTGGCATATTGAGGATTCCTTTGATGCGATACTTCTAAGACAAATATCAGCCAGCCCATGGTAAAGATGGGCACCAGAGTTGTAGAAAAACAGTGTTTTCAGCTTGCCAAAATCTGTATATATTTTTAAAGCTGGTTTCAGTCTGAATCAAACAAAATCCCAATTTCTGGAGATCAAAATTGACTACTTTTGTTATTTTTGCTGACAACATAGCTGTGAAACTAACAGCATCAATTTCTCTGAGCAGCTCTGGAAATCTCTGGCCCCAGATGCATCAGGAATGCGGTTTGGGAAAAGTCTACTTGAGTTAGTGCAAGCAAGGTATTGTGTATGCAGTAAATTAGTGTTTTTAAATTAAATTTTTGTAACAAAAACTTTCAGTCATCCCTTACGGCCAAAATCTAAATCTTCTCATCCCAACATTTTGCTCGTAGTTAAAAGGTGCAATTTTGCAATTTTGGCATCTTTGTGCGGGCACTAGCAGGATGGTCTCTTGGATTTCACTATCAAGCAACATTTCTGAGAGGTTTACATCTAAATAGTTGCCATAGGACCATGTTTCTAACAACAATGCTTTCTTTTTATCTTAACTTCACACTTAATGAACTGGATTGCACACAAAGGATGAAACTCATTGCTGGGGAAAGGAATTGGCACTATTTAGATCCTTGAAAAACAAACTCAGTGGTCTTCACCCTGGACTCTAACAGAGGAAGAGTAATACATTTTCTTTCCTATCCCCAGTATTTAATACACACTGTAGTTTTTGTTCTGCTGTCTTTATTAATTAAATTTAACAGTGGTGATTTTGATCTCACGTACCATACGCAGCTGCTGTGATGTTAGCGGAGAACATGTCAGTATCAAAATGGGTGAGATAATGGACTCAGATTTAAATGCTTGATAAATGCACAGAGGATGTTGTTTTCTTTTTTAACTGAACTGCCAGTGAGTGCAATTTGCAGCTAATTTTTGCAGTGATTTAATAATTATGGAAGGAAAGTTTATTTTTTTGCATTTTTTTAGGTTTGTCAGTTGAGCCTAGGGAAATTATGCCAGATTTCTTACAGAAAAGAAGCCTGAGTTTATGTCTGTGTGTGTCCCTGACACCTTTTGAATTCATTGGCTGAATTCCACCAGATGTGTCAGAGGAGTAAAGACATGTAAGACGAGGGAACTCTTAGAAGGCCAGAAGTAGAAAACCTTGGGTGGACCTGAGAGTAGGGAAAAGATCAGAATGAGAGTGCACATTATTAGAGATGAGATAAGGCGTGTGGATGAGAATCCATCCTTTACAGATGTCTCTAAAAAATCAGTTTTTTAGATATAAAAGTCACTCTTCCATGAGACACAAATCTGAAGGAAACTGATTTCATTTTTTTCTGGTGATCTTGGTTTCATAGCATGCCTAGTTTTATGTCCGTTCAAATAAGAAAGCTTCCTTCTCTGAAAAACAGCAAGAGCAACAACAAACAGGCATAAGCACCCGTGTGACAGTGCTTGCTTGAAGAGAGAGCATCTGTTGTCTGCAGGCACAGAACTGCAGCATGCTCTGAATAACGGGAATGCAGTAAGCAGGTATTTGGGTGGTACTGGGCAAGTGACTTCCATTCTTGGAGTCCATTTCCTGTTTTAAAAATGGGCTTAATGATCCTTGACTCCTTTGGAAAGTATTTTGACTACTGCAAAGGAATGGTCCCCAAGAGATAGGTGTATTTAGAAACTGTATGCATTTTAAAATTTACTTTCTTTTTGCTGAGGCCTTAGACTGTAAGATCTTTGTGTGACACTATTTTGTGTGTACAGGAATGTTCACTTTATTTAATGCAAAAGCATGAGCAAACAGATTGGGTTTCTGTTAATGCTCTCCTTTGTGCTACTGTATGAACCGCAAAGTCAAAGATGCCTTACAAGGTGGTGGATACATTTTGGTTAAGGCCAGAAAGTTTGAGTACATTGATAAATATGATCATATATTGCATGAATGTGGCTGTATTATATTGTAGGCGGAGGAGTTTTGAAGCTTCACTGCATTTGTTATAACTGGATCCATATTGGTGCAAGGCTTGTGAGATACTTCTGTGGAGTGTTTGACCATAGGGAGGCTCAAGACTCTCTGCTTTATGACTTTCCAAATCAGCCTAATGACTTTTTTTTTTCTCCCTTTTGTATTGCTTGGAATAAGAACTTAGAGGAAAAGCTTCCAGAGCTAACATCTCTGGAATCTCTTTAATGACTGCATAGAGGGTTGGTGTCATCATTAAAGAACCTGAAGATGAGTTGGAGTGAGGTTTTCTGCAAAGTGCTACACAGTGCTCTGAAGAACCATAAAGAAGGAGTCTCTGGGTGACTCCCTCTGTTCTGCCCGTCGCTTGTGTGTGGCAGAGTTTTACACCATGGCCTCAACCAGACTCTGAATTACTCTGAACCTAGAGGTCAGCTGCTAGGTGGCAGAGCCCAGCTCCGGGCTGATCGGACTGGGAAAGATGGACGGAGACTCCAGCGTTGGGAGGCCCAGCGCATCAGGGAACTCACGAATGGCCCATGGGCAACACTTGCAAATGATTTCCTGGATAGGAAGCCCTACTTTAGGATGGAAAAATCATTCAAACAACATGTTCTGTAAACAAATTAATCAAATATCGGCCATATTTTTTTCCCAAATTCATGTGGCTACGTTAGGGTCAGTTTGGGCCCAATTAACTTGTGCTACCTTCCTTTATCTGATCTTGGCAATTTTCATCATTCCAGTAAAAAATGGGTTTGTGGTGTGGGGAACAGCTGTGACTCCAGATCTTCAGTTTTGTCTGATTCCAAGGAGCGGTGAGCAAACAAACTAATCGTCTGACATCACAGCAGTGAGCACTGGGATGTGTGAGTTATGTGCATCAGTATCTTGTACAGGGGAGCTAATTAGGAGCAGATGTTTAAACTTGCTTAATGTTTATATGAGGAGAACAAATTGCCCACTGGCAGAAAAAGCCATCTGTAAAAATGGCCTTCCAGTTCTCATAGTTTGAAATGTTTTCATTATATTCCTAATTTGCATGTGCAAAATAAATTGCAACTATTTATACTCACTCAGCAATGCAGCCTGAATTATGCAAAGCTTAAGATCTGGAGCATGTCACCCAGCAGTTCTGTAATACCACTGAATTTTCAACTGAGGATTGTGAACCACCATTTAGAAAAAGATGCATATATGTTTTCTGAAAATGATAACATCCATAGAGCAGCTTACAAAATAAATATAAGTAAGAAAGTGTTCTTCTCAGGTTCCCTAGAAAAGTAACAAGAATTTGCAGGTAAATAAATGATTCTCATTTTTTCTGTTCCGCTAGATGAGAGAGAATAAATGAGTTGTTAAAACATCATTGTCATGGTAAGGAATAATGTTCTAAAGGTTTGAAAACACATTCCCTCCCCCTTGCGGAATCCAGCTTCTTTTAAAAATAATGAATACTAAAGCGTTTAGGGATTCCTCCGTATAAATTGTGTATGTCTCACACAGTGAAAGAGCTGTCCATTCCCACACATGTCAGCTGGGATGTCAAAGCTTATTTTGGCTGGGCCTGAGGCGTCCTCCTGCCGTGGGCTCGAGCGCTTCCCTCCGCCACCTGCGCGTGATTCAAAGCCACACTGCGCTGCAGAAGCAGTCAGTGATTTCTCAAAAGCAGCCGAGTTTGCCCCAAACTGGCTTTGCAGAAAACGTAGGAGAGAGGAGCACGATGATGGCACTGGGGTGATTAAAGGGGGGAGATTCCAGACCCCAGCCTGCCGAGCGCTTGGGGTGCCAGAGAGGAAACAAAGCGCTGCCCTCGGCTGCCCGGAGCTGCCGCGGCGCTGCCAGCTCTGCGGGCAGAGCCTCTGAGTCTGACGGCTTCGGCAGCACAGCCTCTTCACTCCGAACAAGTACTCCTGGACACAGTTCAATAACGTGTGTTAGAAAAACAGTGTGTCTTTCAGGGTGGCCTTCAGCTGTGACCTGAGGGCTTCAAACCGAGGGATATCCTCCGGTTTTTAGGTCATTTGCTTTAAAATGTAATGGCAGCCACTGTTTTTTGTTTTTGTTTTAGCTATGACTACACTTCTAACTGGACAGGGCATGTACTTTTATTCCTCTGCATTAATACAAGAAGAGTGCCAGGCTGTATCCCAGCACTTGGAAACAGGCTCCAGTAGCTGTTACCTAATGCTGTCCCCTGGGCAACCTGACCAGGGTCTCTGCTTTGCAGGCATTAAGTTGGATTCTCTGAACTGTCATCTCATTTTCTGCACCTTTTTCCATTTCAGTTCATGATGGTTCGGTTTTGTCATATGTTTCTGTTATTATTGTCAGCAAAAAAAAAGGAAAGAGATGAGTGGCTAAGGGTGCTTTGACTTCTGGCGATACAGACATGGCTGAAGAGCACTGGCTGCTGAAAAGGCCAAGAGAAAGAAGGCAAGTCAGGGTTAAGTTCAGAAGTTGGTCAAGTTTAAAGATCCCATATGTGAGGTTTATGGAGCTGTGTTTTTCAGTTTTAAAAGATTTTTATTAAGTTTTCACAAAACACAAATGAAAAGTCATAAACAAAAAGCAGGATCCTGCTCAGAGTTATGCTGAAATAAATTTGGAGTAACTGCTTCAGAGTCAGGCAGTGACTCCAGCTTTATGTTGCTGGGGCTGAAAGGAGAGCCTGACCCCATGAGTATATTCAAATATGCAGTTATAAAGTATGCAGTGTATTTTTAATAATTTGGGTTAAGAAATTTACAGGCTGCCGTTCACCAAGGACTGAGTTTAACCAGTGATATTTTGATTTAAATGTTCTTTTGCATTCAAGTGTCATAAGAATGGAATGTGTCCAGTGACCCACACAGGCTTCCCTGTGCCTGTTATCACTGTTACAGTTGGTGGCCCTCAGATACCATGAATTTATCCTCATGACACATCTGTCAAAAAAGAAAGGTTTATATTTTCTAGAGAAACTGAGGCACACAGCGATGACTTCATTGTGGTTGCATGTGAAGCTTGTTTTAGGGCCAGAGAAAAACTCTTATTGACTTCATGGTGGCCAAGATTTCACCTGCATTTCCCCAAGTACCATAGGGAATTCAGTGAAGTTCTCAGATGGTGAAGAGTTGTAAGGGCTGCTATATTCAAGATGTTGGGATTTTTCAGATCACAGAGTTATAGAAGCCTTAAGGTTGGAAGGGATCTTTAGAGATCATCTAGTCCAACCCTCCTGCACTTGCAGGGTCACTCAGAGTATGTGGCACAAGGCTGCGTCCAAGCGGGTTTGGAAGATCTCCACAGAAGGAGACTCCACAGCCTCTCTGGACAGCCTATTCTAGGGCTCTGTCACCCTCACTGTCAAGAAGTATTTCCTTATGTTCTTGTAGAACTTTTGGTGCTTCAGTTTGTGGCCGTAAATGATGGTTAAATAACAGAAAGACTAACAAAGCCATGTTCCTCCTCCTTTTCCACCTTGGCTGCTGTATCTGTTCTGTCCAAGAGCCTCTCTCATCAGGCTTAGCATTGAAGGCCATGGGCTACTTTGGCTGAAAACATCTCCACTGGCATTCCTATGATTTTGCTGACCGTCAAATTGTGGGACTGACCCTTTCTGCCCTTGCTGATCTGGATGTGGTTAGCACTATTAGGTTTTGCTTCCCTTGTGTGAAAATTGTTGGAGGAGCATCTTCTCCTGAATTCTTGCAGTCCTTTTCTTGACTCCAGGACCCACCTGCAATATGTTCTGGAGAGTGGGTGTCCCCACAGATCTAAATTACACACAGAAACTGAACTCCTGGCCCTGCCACAATGAAGGGGAGACCTGGCAGCCACGCAGGGATTTCACCCAGACACCAGTCCTTTCTTATGAGCACTCTGCTCTGCATGACACGCTCTTTCCATTAGATTCTCACTCTAGGACTCCACAAGGGCACTGTGAGAAAATCATGGTTGTCTCTCATATCAGATTTAGGGTCTGCAATGCTCAAATCATGAGAGCTCCATGGAGGCTAGGCCGTCAAATCCAAGGAAATCAAATGAGAATTTGAGTAAAGCCCCCGGTTAATAAGTCATTCCCAAGCCCAATAAACATAACTGGAAATAAATTGCATCCATACATTTCACAGTTTGATTTACATTAAAATGAAAACACGAGAAAGACCTGCCATTGACAAGTTCAAACAATGCAAAATGCTGCACAGTTTGTGTTTATGCAACCGTAATTTATAGCTCCAATATTCCATTGAGATATAAATAAATCAGTAGTAGTGCACTACTTGTGATTTATCTTGGAGCCTTAAAAAACAAAACAGATGATTGTTTTCCTATGCTGGTAGTGTGGGTCTATCGTAAAAACTATCCACTTAAAACATTTCACCGTTCAAGGCCGACGCAAAATGCCTTCTGACAAATGGCCTCTTTTCAAAGCTCAAACAGCTTCGCTTCTGTTCAAACCTCAACCTAGCCAATTTTTTTCATGTGTGCGATGTCTGAAATGAAACTGTTGCTCTGCTCTAGATTTAATCTGCTGATAAGTATTTGACAAACATGGTACCTTTTAGTACCAGCATCATGCCAAGGAAATCAGTTGGAAACCAGTGGAGGAGCTTGTTCATGTACCACCTGACTGTTGACAGGATCGGTGGTTCAGAGTTAGTAGCACTGTTTTTCAATAAATATTATTGGATGCAGAAGAGAAAGGAATTCTCCTGCAGTCCCTATGGCCCCTGTAGTTCCTGGCAATGTTTCTGAGGTGAGTGAGTCATTAGCAGCTGCTCAAGCAGAGAAGGCAGCGAGCAAAGTGCCACAGCTTCCAGAAGTTCAGTTATTTTTCCCCAAGTATCTGGGTTTATAAAAGAAAACTCTATATGCTGGGATTGATCTGGGCTTAGGTGAGGAGATATTAATTTGATATTTACAAGAAGTGGTGATTCTTATAATCACAGAAAGATATAGTTTGGAAGGGATCTCTGGAGATGATCTATCCCAAGCCCCTGTTAAAGCAGAGCTAGCTTCAAAGTCAGATCAGGGTGCCTTGGGCCCTGTCCCTGCGAGTCCTGAAGATCTCCAAGGATGGACATTCCAGGCCCTCTCTTGGCCCCCTTTCCAATTCTTTTCCCTTGTTTGTTCCTACAACAGAGACCAGATAAAGACTGACTTACACTGCTACCTAGAGCAGGAAAGCTCTGATGGCAAAGAAAGAGTGTAGTGTAGTCTGGTTATCCTAGTGTGGTAGCCTCCTTCCTTTGAGGAGATGGTTCCCCCCTTCTGACCTTTAAGTTGGGGTGGTCCCATTTTAGGCAGGCAAGACAAGAATTCCCTGGGAAGTCACTTTGGTAGCAAGAGCCACCTTCATCCACACCAGACTGACTTGGAGCCCCGAGTTCCCCTGAGCTCATCCTTCCAGCTAAGGCTAAATGTTTGCCACACTTGCTACGTGCCACTAGGTTTGAGACACTGGTCCTGATGTCTCTGGTGTGTTTCCCCTGCCTGCTGACTCTCAGTTCCCCTGATAGCAGGTTCCAGTTGCCAGGGTATCCTAAAGATGCTATGAACATGTTATGACACTTAATTTTATGCACCAGGACACTGCTTGTTCGTTAGCTGAGTTTCACACCGAAACGCAGTGCAAATCTGTGGCTCATCTGGAGCCTCCACCTTTCTGGGCTCTGCAGACATCTCAGATGCCCAGGCAGGATTTTGCCAGGGTGTCCTCAGAGCCTGTGGTCAGTGCTGCTCGCTCGCTGTGTGGCCTCTGTCTCGGCCTTCGCTTCTCCCTCCCAGGAGCGGCTGCCAGCGTAGGAAACGGGCAGGATTTCCTGCCGCCTTTCGAGCTATTCAGAGCCTTGAGGGTGTGAGGGAGCCAGTTTCTTGTGTTCGCTTGTCTCGGTGCCAGCCGAAGCCCTGGGGATAGGGCTGCCATTCTGCACGCAGCAGCGGCTCACACTGGTGCGCTGGGCCTGCACACAGCCACGGCGCAGGAGGCCAAGATACAGAACCGATACAGACCGATACAGAACCCGTCACCCGCAGGCACCGTGCGCGGGGAAGATGGCGCTCAGTAAGAGCAGGCCTCGAAACGACCTGCCTAGAAAGGAGACCTCATGGTGTACAGGAGCCTTGGTGAAGGTGTGGGGAAGCCTGCGGCAGGGAAACTGAGGCAGAAACGAAGTCTAGGCCTGGATTGGGAAGTATCTATGCAGGGAGCAACCCCATATACTGTGGAACTGGGAGCAGGCATGGTCTGTGTTGGACTTGGCTTCGTGGGAGGCCTGGCCTGTAGCCTGGACACAAGACCTGCTCCTGCATCCAGGCACTGCTTTGTATTCATGGATTCCAGGCAACTCTCTGCTGCTTTCTCCCCTCCCTAGGGTTTAGTGCCCCTGCCAGGGTCATCACTACAACTTGTACCTCAACCTTGGCATTAAAAGCCTCTTTCTCTGAAACACTAGGAATGTACCTGTCCATCTCCGGCACCCTGCATGGGTGCTGAACCTTTTATTTGGATCTGACACTGAACTGGAGAGAGGAATTCAAAAAGTCCATTAAGGATTGCTCCCCAGGCCTGGCGGCTCAGCCTGGTTTTTGGACTGGGCTTGCTCTGCTTTACACAGTGTCATCAGCATCAGCAGTACCAAAATCCATTTTTAGATGCAAACTCTGCTTACAGCATATGAGTCTAGACAAGCCCAACCTTGCCTGTCACTACTGCGTCCTGCTTCAAGTGGGGAATTTCTTTGGAATTAACGTTGCAATTTGCTCCCAGATAATTTGTGAACAGAAGAAACTAGGCTAAATTTGTCCATTATGCTGTTCCCTCTGAGTTAGCTCTGTTTTACAAGTACTCCCTTGATGATACCACCCCACTGATGCTGACCTGAAGCTGGCTTAGGCTTTGGGCACCATTGCATTCCACAGAAATAATTAGAGGGCGTCTTTCAGCCAGAAAAACATCTGAAAAAAGGATGAAGGAGGATTAAAATCCATTTCTTTTCTTTCTCTGCTCTTTGCCCTGAGGGCAAGCTCTCCAGATCATCATTGTCATTTCTTTTTGCCTCAAATTTCCTCATATTTGTTGACATATTTCAGATTTTCCTTCACAGTGGGAAAAAATGAACTTGGGCTCTTGCTCAAGTCATCTTAATCCAGGCCCTGCAGGCAAGGAAGGTGTCTCCATTTGAGATCACTAGATGGGACTGGTTAAACCAAACTTTCCTTTTTCCTTCCCTGACCCAAACCATCACAAAATTATCCATATTTCTGTGTCATTTTGAGAGTTTTAATTAAATGGGATTCTGTAAAGTCTTTGAAAATTACAGAGTTCATTAAAAAAATTACGAATCTGTCATCATTTCATCAAAGCTTGTCACAAAGTTGAAGTGAGTTTGGTATTGAATGTTTGCTTTATCTAGGGTTATTCATATCAGATTCATGAAAAGGCAAGAGTTGGGCATTGACACAGTTCATGCCTTGTGCCTTTCAGCCCCTTTCTCTGCAGAATACTAAGGTGCTTAAATTTAAGTGTAAGCAGTCCTACTTATGTTGTTGGAACTTAAAAAGTGCTCTGTATTTCCAGTAAATCCTTAAATTTCTTGAATAATGATAATCCAGAATCAATCTGATCAAGTGAATGATTTCACTCATTTTACAGATGTGATTTGTCTTTTGTTTCTGTGTCTATTTCCTTTAAAGAATCATGTTACATATTTAATCTAGCTCTTTTTTTCCATGCAGTAGGGATTGATTTCCAGCATTGCCACTTTGTATAATTTTATCTCCCTGCTTCCTATTTCATTTCTTTTCCATCTCCAAGCCTCCATGATTCCAGTGCTTCTCCCTGCACCAGCAACATTTACATTTTGTGCTATTAAGAGCAGTCAACTCAGACTTGCTTGGGAGCTGGCAATTCTTGATGAAACGCTGTTTTTTTGAATAAAATGTTTGTGATTCTTTCTTGGAGTTCCCCTTCATCTGTAGTCTGTCCATGCTATTTGTGGCTAAATATGAAGTGATATAATTAACACTCTAAGCATTGTAGATAATTCTTGCTCTGTTAGACTGCATCTATCTTAGAGAGTTGTGTCTGCTGAAGCAGCACCTCTGAGATGGGTAATAGATCTGTGGGGCAGCAGTGCAGCCCCTTCTGGTGAGGAATACAGCAGCTGTATGAAATTACTGAGCACTCAGTCTTTGGAAATAGAGGATATGGATCTAGCTAACCATAATAACAAATTTAGGGAGGCAGAGTACAAATGTTTAACATCTTGGGTTACAATTTGGGTAGAACCTCATGGTCCTCCACTCTTAAAATAATGCTGTGAGCTCCCCAGTTAAAAGAAGACTGATGTTTTGTTCTTTAGGCAGGTGCTTCTTCTGTAATACGGCACCCCAATGAAATATGATAGAGCTGATGATCAGCAATAAGGAAAAAGAGCTCTTGTTTTGTAGCTACGTTTACTTTAGCTGTCCATTAAAAACACAGATCCAGCTCTGTTAATGGAATCTGACATGATCACAGCCGAAAATAATATGCCTGCAGGCAGGCCAAAAAAATATTTATAGTCCATCATTAAAATGATTTGGGAAACTAATATATGTTCTGTATATACATATTATGCTTAATTTTTCTTCACAACAGATGCTTATCATGGATTTTCTGTGTCTGTTGCAACAAAAAAAAAAAGGCAAGGAAAAATATCCCAAACCAACATTATTTATTATATTGCCATTGAAAAAAGATCATGAAAGTAAGTTGTAAAAACGATTGGGCAACATTAAACTTGTGCTGCTGAGTTCACAGGCTGTCTCAGGGGACTCTGTGAACTCCTGCGAGCTCTGTGTGCTGGAATCCCATGCATGGTTCTTGGGCACTGTCTTTGTTTTTGCAGTTTACAAATTAGTGGACTTGAGGGTAAGATAAATTATAAATGGGGGGAGATTGCAGACTAGCAAAGAATGTGGGTCTTTGTGGTGAACTTTGCTGCCATTGTTTCTTCTGTCATGGCTAAGAATTTTTGAATAACAGATCCCAAGGTGGGGAGCAGAGGGTAAAATTGCCGCCAGAATGGATGTAAATAGAGCTATGTGGACTTTTCAAATAGTAGGGTTTTTTTAACTTTGCTGAAAAAAATGTAGGTTTTCAGTGACTAAAATGTATAAATTGGTGTCAGATTCACATAATTGTTTTGCACAAATTCTTCTCTTCAGGAAAAATGAGAACATCTCCTTTTGGCATCTCCTCAGCAAAACATTATAATTCTTTCATTATACATGTTTGTAGAAATGTTTAATTGAGTTTAGTTTAACCCAAATCCCTAAAAATTATATGAAGAATGATGCAAAAGGGTTTTTTTGGGGGTCAACCCCAGCATATTTCCTTTATTTTTCTTTTTTAGTTCATCAGAAAAATAAAGAAATTGAAAATACTTTCATATCAGGTGCATGCACATCATATGAGAAAAATGTCCTTAATTATCTACTGGAACTGCTAGTGAATTAAAAATCTCATTCACTGACCTTGTGTGCAAGTTGTGGTCTTCAAACTAGTTCAAATGACACTACAATGTGGTCTGAGTCCAACTGCACATGGTGTCTTTCTTATTTCGCAGAATAGAACAACTCTGTCCCGGAGGCATGAGGCAGAGGGCAATTGGGGGCCAGTTTTCAAGCACTTAGCACTTAGGTTATACTGGGATAGCTAAGTGGAAGCTGGAAATCAGACTAACAAAGTTATACAGCAGAAAAAAAAATTGCATTGAAAAAAAAGGTATAAATTAGAGTGGAGCAAGGCAGTCCAGGAATCCTCGGAGAGTTAAAGCTTTATATTCCAAGAAAAGGAACAGAGCCAGAGGAAGAGGACTCTTCCATGGAAGTGCAGGGAAAGGGTCCTGCGCAGCTGCCCCTCAGGCCTGGCCGGTGTCTCAGGGGTGGCAGCCCTGGAGGGCCTGGGGGCCCTGCCGAAGCACTCACCCAGCTTCATGTTTAACCCAAGGGCACAGCAAGGGGCCCTTGGGCGCAGTGCTTCGTGGTGCGGGGCGGGTTTGCCTGATGAAGGTGTTTGCTGGCGGGAGCGTTAACGATCGGTGCGAGGTCTCAGCAGGCTTCCCGCGCGTTCCTGTGCGCCGCTGCGCTGTCGCTCTCCTCTGGCTGGGGAGGGGTGGGCAGCACCAAATAAATTCTCACTTCCTAACTTTTTACCTCCTCTGCAAAAGCCTTTGGCTCACTGGAAGTATCCCAGAAAATATCTCTCCAGACCCTTGCAAAGGCTGGATGTTGCAATGCAGTGTATGACACTGAATTCCAGGATAGTGTTAGGTAACCAGGAAGTATCCAAAAGATTTCCTAAACTGGTGCAATCCAGTAGAAGACCCAGTTTGTGCCATCACAGGGATTAGGACCATGATCAACAGTGCTGAAAACATGAGACAGTTTTGTTTGAGAATAAGATGAAGTTTAACGCTTAGAAACTTTATCAGCTTCTTCCATATTTAACCACTAGAGGGAATGATGGCAAAGCTTCCACGCTTAGCTGAAAGTCTGACTGTAGTGGGTATGAGGCAGGACTCTGCTGCCAGCCCACCACTGCCCTGCCCTGGGAGCAGTAGGACTTGGTCTGCCCCGAGCTGGACTCCCCCAGCGAGCAGTGAGCTTGCCGGAGCACCTACCCTGCCAGGACACGCATGTTTCCTTGGCATGTAAAAAGACGTAGCAAATAAAATCTTATCCTCAGTGCTGGGTGGTTTTGTTGCCAAAGGCCAGGAATATGTGTGGATGAGTACTGGAAAAAAAAAAAAGATTTCTTCCTGGAAGACTTTCTGTCCTTACTATATCTTGTCTTGCTGGATTTCTCACTCGATATTTAGGAAAGTCTCAGACAACTAGTCAGAGTAAAGCACTGACTGCCACAGTACAGAATGCCACATCTATGATTGTCTATGAGCATACCCAAATCCATGTATTTTGGAGCTAGAGCTACCATTACATGTCAGAAGTCCTTCTACTTGCTCTGTGGTTTCCCTGCATGTGTTTCACTGCTGTCAGAATCTCAGTCCTTATCCTCCAGATGCTTTTCCATCTGCATCTCAGGCAGCTAAAAGACTGACTGAAGCGCTGGGCAATATGAGCAGCTGTTCCCTGTTCCATGTGTGACATGTTGCGTAAGGACAAAGCTTCCTTGTTCAGGGATGGAGATCCTGGAGGGTGGGAAGGGACACCATAAAGCTGCAGAGCTGCCCTGGGTCTCAGAGCTCATCAGACCTCACTGTTCCCCTGCAATAGCAAGGAGCAGCTATTTGACTTGAGTTCACTGATGAGAAATCTCATCAGAGAACACATGGAGAATGTCAGCTCATGGCAGGGAGAAAGCTGCCTGTCAGAGGCGCCAACCTACCTTTTGCATCTTCTTATGAGTTGATCCAACCTCACTTGGATGGACGTAGGGCAGTAAAACAGTACAGAGAAGAGAGGTGAAGCACAGAGGTAAGGGGAGATGGTGAGACACCAGCTATTCGGAAGCACATCTGTTAAGAACCCAATTAACCTTTGCATAGACACCAGCTACAAGCACTAATTTCATTTTTCCTGAGGGAGTCACCGTGTTTATATGAAGAAATATTCAGCAGAGAGATGTGTTGTATTTCCAGGAGATTGAATGTACATCCACAATAACAGAAAGCAGTCCTACATGTCATAAACATATGAATAACCAAGTCTCAAGACTGAGTGCATATATATATATATCTATGGTAATAGAGTAATGAAAGCCAGCTTTTTGCTGTATGCTTTCTATATATGATAAGGTGATCCATATGTTTTTGTGTCCCATAATTCCTTCCAAAGCAAACATCTTAAAACACTGTAATATAGGTGCTATTTGAAACTCAAACTAGACTAATAAGACAATTACAGGAATGCGCAAACCACATGCTAGGAAACAGCAATACTGTAGCAACATAAAACATGTGCAAATATATAATTCTTTATATTACTTAAACAAGCAGCCACAAATGGGTTTTCAATTTCCTGGGTCACAAAAGAAGCATTTTGCACATAATATTGTGACCAAAGATATTGATAAACATAGTAAAAAATAATTGCTCACCCCACTTTCGCGATAAATCATTAGCCATAATTATGTTATCATTTTCTGCCTATTTCTATTAACTTTATAAGTCACATATCTCTTGGGAAACATTTAGAAGGTGCTTGTCTATTTGGCAGAAGTGTAATTGATTTTTTGGTATTCTAAAATGTAATATTTCACCTGTGTTCTGGTATTTTGATACAGGTAACGTCTCTGGACATCTGCAGTGGAGGAAAAGGTTTTTAAGCTTTTGTTGAAAAGGACTGCCTGACAGGATGGGCGAGTGGGGACGTCCAGAACTTGGAAATGGCAGCTCATACAACATGAGTATGTCACCATTTCCAGGAGCAGGCGAACAGACATGACTTTGGGCCTACAGGCATCTTCTCATGAAGGCCAAGCTGAAGATGCATTTGCCCTTGCTAACTCTTCATAGTGAATGGCAAGTGGAAAACTGCAGAAATGGAGAACAGTGCCCGCTGGACATGCACAATACTGAAGCAAAACCACAAAGGAGTTCTGCCTGACACGCAGTGAGTTTGATGTTTTATTTGCTACTTGTGTACTTTGTGATTCTTATGTTTCCTCAAACGAATGCTCTGTTTCTGCACCCCATGACAGCAGTTTTGTACAGTCACCCTTCGAAAGGTAAGTGCTGAAGGAATATGTAACCTACCCAGTTTTTGTTGTATGACTTCAAGCTTGTGCAGCTGATCATTTTGGAAGGAACATTTAATAGCCAAAGCCAATTGCTGCAGCCAAAAGCACCTTGCAGAAAGATAATGTGTTATTAGAGAGTGCTCATACCAGGGATCACATGCAGACACCAGTGAGGTCGAGCCCCTTGGTGGGGGCAACATGGGACTGAGGACCTCTGGAATCCTTCCTCCCTCCCACCTTAGGACTGGCAGCCTAAAAATGAGGACCAAAGAGTCTGACAAATAGAGCATGGCAGGGAGGGAAGGTAACTGCAATAGAAAGTTTTAATACTATGAAAGTAAATGTATTGAGAACCAGTTTCAGAGGAGTTGGACTGATTTCCAGGATCATGTTGAAGTTGATAAGTTGTTTGGAAGAAAGACAGAAGAGTTTTGAACACCAGAGCCTTTCCCCTGGATATCTGCAAATGGGAGCTTTTTGGCTTTTCATTTTGAGAGAGCATCCTTCGTTTAACATAGGCATGATAAAAGCAATATTTAAAAGGTCTAAAGAAAATGAAGCCAAAGGAGACACAGGATTTTGTGTGAGAAGTGAAAATGATATTTCTCCCCACATTTATGATTTTTCCATATGAGACTCTCTCCCCTTTCTTTGCTCTCCAGTTGCCCTGGACCCATCCACAGGTCCCTCTTCTCCCTCTCCGCAGTCTCTCAGTTGCACTTAGCAGAGGTCTGTGATGGTGCTTCCATGCATGGAGCAGGAGAAGCAGTCCCAGGTTGGTGTGAACAGTGAGCTTCTCACCTACCCCCAGCTGTCTAAAACCAAGATGTGTAGCATGCCTGAGACTCCTTCTACAGCCCCCCAACAAAGACAAACTTATTCTGGTAGTGTTTCCTCCTTCCTGTCCTTGTCATTCCTTCTGGCTATGATGTGTCACCCTCTGGACATGCTCATGTGTCCCCATGAGCCACAGAGGGGAGTGTGAAGGCCTTTGGATGGTTATAGTGTGATGGTGCATCGCTCCCTGGATTGACACTGCTGAAACAGCAGTAAACAGGAGGCGAGAAGCCTGAAGGGAAGAAAACTGAAGGAAAGTGGAGCGGTGGGTTTACAGCTTAGGGAGACTGGTAAGATGGGTGAGCTGGAGAGAGGCTGAGGATGCTGATAAAGGTCCAGAGCAAGGGGCTCTGAGGTCGAAGGGCTGGGGTCGAAAGGAACGTTAAGTGTGAAGTACTGTGATGTTTGAGTTTTGTTTGGTTGTTTGTTTTTACTATTAATTTCTCAATTTTCAAGCAAAAAAAAAAAGTATTCAACTTATTGAGAAAATTGTAATGATAAAGAAGTAAAGGTTTTTTGCCAGGCAGACTGCAGTGGGCAGATCAGAGCCTGGCTCAGGAGGTGACAGTGGCCCCTTCCGAAGGACTCTCTACACCCAGGAAAAGGCCAGTGCATTGCAGATCCTGGAGCACTTTGTTCTCGCTGCGGGCGCACTGTCCCATCACTCACAGTCCCACAACAGCCCTCGGTCATACGCCTTCTGTACTGACCATAGCAATGGACCTGTGCTAAGGAGCAAGCTGGGGTGTAGGAACACAACAGCCTCCCCCAGACCTGTGGCTGAATAATTCAGATAATTTACTTTAATAGTGGAATTCCAGAATTAGGAAAGGCCCAGTTATTCCCTTTCTTTAGCCAGGGAGTTCTGTGCCTCATTTTGTAGGAGTTGAGGGGAAAAGTTCACCTTACTGTTGACTGCCTTGCTGGTATTCCTTTCTTCATTTCTGGGTGATGTGGAAGTAGAGATTTACTTTATTTCCAGTACCAGAAGAAATCAATATAGAGGTACATGAACTCCGTAGCCTTTTAATAATAATAAACTAATACCTGCCCCCTGCCAAGCCTGCCATTCCATGTAGTCATGACCAAGTGGAGCCTTGTGCAGGAAGCTGAGCAACGCGGTCTCCAGAAGTGTTTCCATGAAGATTTTAATCTGCGTAATCTAAGGAGCTTTCTTACAATAAACCATTGAAATCGGGTCATCTGGTCCCATTCTTGTGTTTAGAATGATTCTTCCTTCACATGTGCCTGGAATGTTACTCGGGGCCTCGCCAGACACCCTGTTTGTTGTTTCGTGTCACAAGTCCGTTCTCAGCAGGATTGGTGCTCCCTGGCCTTTCCGCCTGGGGCTTCCGCCTACACCAGGGAATGCTCTTGTTTTTGCGTGCTGCCGTGATACATCTTTCAGCTAAAACCTAAACTATCCGGCAGAATTTCTGTTTGGATGAAGTGCCTGATAAATGGACTCCACTTACCAGCTCAGGGTGGGATTTCACTGCCCAGATCAGACAGAATTAAAGACGTTTGTCTTTTGCACTTTGCCCCGCTGGCATGGAAATGGAGGTGTTGCTTTTGCTGATGTCAGACAGGCTACAGTAAAGACAAAGTATGGAAAATGTTAAGTGCTTAACAAGTATCCTAGTGTGGTCTGTTAGGAAGGATGCTCAAGAAGCCCTTTAGCTTTGTCTCCAAAAGGATGACTTCTAATTTGAATCAGACAAATGAGTGTCTGCCTCCTGCATTTTAGAGTACAGGGGTTTTAGACCAAAATCTACAAATGTTTATGGAGAGACATATTTTGGCATCTCTTTTGTTCAGTGGTTGGCAGAGGTCCCTTGCTGAGAGACATCTTGCAACTCCTGTGACATCTTTTTCTCAGTCTCATGGTCATCAATGCCCAGAAAGTCTCCGCACTTACTTGAGGACCTTGTTGCCTAATGTAGTCACACAGTACAGGAGATTTTAACTTTATCAGAGGTAAGTTAGGCTGAAAACACTACAGACTTGTAGCATTTTAATGTACAAACCAAAGAGCATAATTCTGGCATAATTCTACAGCGTAATTCTGGCATAATTCTCTATGTCAACATGGTCAAATTGAAATAAAGCTGGGACCAGGCCAAGCAGCTTTTATATCTTTAAAGGAAAACAGAGATCCTCCTAGCTCATGCGCTTCAGCACAGAGAAGTAGGTGGTAGGTTTTGCTTTGATTTAGCATCAAGATTAACACAGGGCAGATCTCTGCCAGCACACAGTCATAGAGAATCTTCTTTGCTGCTATATAACTCGGAGGTATATGTCATCACTTTCAAAATTGCAAGTCAGAAAGTAAAGAAGAAAAACAAAACTTTTGAATGAACTAAAGCATTCCATTCAGATTTGGTCAGTTTTGAAGGTTTTCTCTGAATAAAACAAATAGAAAAGGACATTTTATAACAATCATTTCTCATTCAAAAAACAAAGTTTTTGATTTTTGCAAAAACAGAATTAATTTCCCTTGACAGCAGCAGCTTGGCACACTGGAGACAAGTTGTGAAACGTATTGGTGTTGAATCTTTTTTAATTTTTTTTAAAATCTTTTTTTAAATCTTTTAAAATCATTTTTAAAAGATCACTCTGCTGTATTCCTGTCAAGCACCAAGAGGGTGTTGCAGACTGCATGCCGGATCAGAGCCTTGACAGTCACTGTATCACCACCGTGGGCAAGTGTGGAGTCCTAACAGTGACAGGAATAAATCTGCAAATCAAACCTGCCCTTCCTGAGGCTGAAAGAGCTTTGCTGCTGGACAACACAGTCATACGCTGGTTTTCTTCCATACCACAGTGATAAAGGCCTCAAGAAAAAGGGGCATTTATTCCAGGTTTCCCTAGTTTAAGAAAACTTTCAGCACACAGACCTCATACAGAGGGAAATGCTGCTTATAGCAAGGCAGTGTTGGAGCTGGGTAGGCTATTTTCCTCAAATGGGAATGATCTGTACTGCTGCGAGCCCCTGAGTGGGGAAAGGGCTGGAATCAGCACATGGGGGTGCCGAAAGGCACCGCTTCCCTGTGGACGTGCGGCCCGCGGGGCCTTGAGGCCGCGCCGGGCGCTGAGGCGGCAGCGCCGGGCGCTGAGGCGGCGGCTCCCGCCGCGCCACACGGCTCCGCGCCACACCGCTCCGCTCCGCTCCGCGCGCGCCGCCTTTGTTCGCACAGGAAGGGGACTGCATGGCTGTCCTTGCGCCGCCGCCACCCCCGGCGCTTAAAAAAAGCCTTCCCTTAGTGAATCACAATATGCGCTCACCGGCCAATTCTGCTTGGCTTCCAAAGTGTTTACTCCGAGGCTGATATATTCTTCCCCCTCTGCTCTACCTCCACCCTTCTTTTTGTTGTTTTTAAGAAATAGCGAGGGGAAACCAGGACAGAGTTTCTAAAACTTGGTTGTATAAAATAAATTTAAAGTTTCCATGGGTCTTGTTTTGTTCATGTTAGTACTGAACTCCAACGCTGCATAGGTCTGGCTAATGCTCCTCAAAGGTAGGACCTCTTTGATGGCCTTCCCACAGGTTGGACCAAGCTGGGGCCCCAGTGTCCTCCTTGAGTAGCAGAAACTACCAGAGATCAGGGCAGATCCCTGCCTGTAACGCTGCTGGTGGAGTTTGGACATGGTGGTGCAGGACAAAATGGGAGCACAGTGAGCTTTGGTAGGTTAAACAGTTTGTGTTTGGTGCTGCCCAGATCAATCTCTGAAAAAGCTGAAAAACAGAAAAGTAAAAGAGAATACATCTGAGCTTGAAACAGAGCATTTCTGCTGTGACTTTGTGCAACGTGTTGTACTGTTTATATTATAAAAACGCAGTGACATGAAGATCCTAAAGGGATTTCAAAAATGAAATGCCAGTTTGAACCCAGAGTCCCAAATGGTTTGTTTAGAAAGGACATAATTGCAGTGCTGCTTTTTTCCACATGCTTTTTGTAGTGCTGTTTCTCTCCTATAAATGACTATGGCAACAAAAGTGACATGAATTTGCAGGGTAGTTTGTGGCCTCCAAATCTACATTTTTCTCTAAAAAACACTTAAATCTATTTTATGGCATTCTGTACACAACCTCTGCCTTGTGCTAGGAATGGCCAAAGTTTGAGCATGGCTGCTTCTGAAATGCTCCTGGGCAGACAATCTTGCATGGTCAATTCAAGTCACATTCTTTCCCCAAATCCTTGTCCGTGCTCCGCAGAATGTTGCTAATCCCTCCCAGTGCTCAGGAGAGGTCTTACCTCCTATGGAAGAAGAGGCTGGAGACTGGTTGCTCCAGTGCGTGGGCTCCCTTCCCATCCCTCCCATCCTTTCCCTCATCCAGGCTGAGCGTTGTTGGGGCCCACGTGGCAGGGACATCTCCACAGGCTGGTTTTCCAGGCTACCTGCAGGCTGACTCAGACATCACTGCAGTAATTGCACTCAGGTGGCCTTGCTCCAATCACAAACCCTGTGGTTCCCATGTCCCTGGCTCTAGGGCGCATCTGCCAGATGTGTTCCCTCAGGAGTGCAGCAGATCTGCCAGGTGGATGATCCCAGAGTCACGGTCAGGGACCTGAGCGCTGTTGAGGACACCTCTGGCCAGAGGGTCTCCAGGGCCTCCCCTTGGGCCAGGCACCTATGAGCTCATCTGGGGATTCATTCTGCAAGGTCCCATCATAAGGGCTGTCAGTCCCCGATCATCACAGAGAAATCCAAGGCCTCTCCTGGACATCTTGCTAGCTCTGTAGGAGCTAGCCTGTTTGCTGGGAGGCTGCTGAAGAGCTTTCTCAATAGATAATATTTTAGAAAATAGGAAAGTTCAGTCCAAAAACATGAGAAAAAGCAAAGAGAGAGGGAGATAGGGAAGGGCAGGCCAGAGTTTGGGTAGGTTTTCATTACTCCTTTAAAAAAAATATGATTGTCAAATGTGAAGGACTGCTCCAGCAGTAGTGCAGAGTGTTTCTGTGCTGAGGCAGATTTCTTCCTCAGAGAGCAGCTCAGATGTGGATGCCTGGCCTGCTCCTGCCAGCCTTTCGCAATGGAGCCCCTGTCCGAGTGGGCCCTCTGCTCGAGGAGCAGCAGGCTGCGGGGCCAGGACACCGCTGTGCGCCCGTGGTGAGCGCAGCGGGGTCACGTAGGCGCCGCTGTCCGGGCCGCAGCGTGGTGGGGATGTTGGCAGAGCCCCTCATTGCCCCTCGCACACAGCTCGGGTTTTATAGCCCTTCCCTTGGTGGGACCCGGCCAGATGTCACTTGCCTTAGCAAGTGATAAGAGGGGGATTGATTTTTCTGCTGTGTACCCCCGAATGAGAGTTAAATATCAGGACTAGTCAGATATGATCTATGGGGCCTTGCAGATTTTGCAGAATAGGAGAGTTCAGACTGAGCTCATTCTGTGCTGAATATTAACCTTGCTGAAATCAGGGCAAAATCTCTTGTTGCCTTTTAATGGGACCCAGATCTCATCTTCCCTTGGTGTTGGGATCACGTCTTTTGGAAAAGCTAGTTTCTGGGTAGAAAGGTCCTTACTTGGTTCTGGCCCTGTAGGTTCTCTAGTATGATGTGAGCTCTGCACAAAGCTGGAACGGGAGATGACTTTCCATTTGCTAAAATATTTTTCCAGTGACAGAAGTCCTTGGCCATGCTTGAAGAGAAGTCAATCAAAAGAAAATCAGAGATGAGAGGGATTGATTAATGTTTTTTATAGATCTGTTGGCCATTTCCCCCTCCTCTCCACATACTATTTTGAATTGTTAGAAACATTTATCTAGTCCATTGCGGCCAGGCAGAGTAGTCTATCTAGAAAGACTCTTTCAGCCTCCCAGTAATCTGTTAATTAATCACTGATAAATAGTGGACTTAATCCTGGGAGAGGGGAAGGATGGACGTAATCCCCTGGCAGCCTGGACGCAGCCCTCGGAGGCTGGGACGGGCTGAGCAGCCGCGGCTGCTCTCACGCCACGTGCGGTGGCCTCGCATGGCCTTGGTGCTGTCTTTTAGGGGAGCAGGGAGGACAAAGCTCCACTATAAATCCAAGCCTTGCTGCTGTCAAGGCTTGCTGTTTTTAACAGTGAACGTGCAGATGGGAGGCTTATTTGCCCAATTCAGGGAAAGTCTATTTTTGCCTGACCATCCGGTGACAAGTATCTAAATTGCTCTGGGACATGCCAGACATCCCGGTGTCCATGTCACCAGTTCCCAAGGTTTGAGTCAACTTGGCTGCCAAGAGCTTGGGACTTAGGAGCTCCCTCTGCATATTTGGACAATACTCGGCTTTGATGGCCTTTGTGGTCCTGACGTGGAGGCTGTACTTGTTTCCCGATGGGAGCTCTCCCAATAAAACTCTTACTCACTGGGGAGTTTCAAGGCGCTGGTCAAATTACCTTTGTCTGGAAGTGAAGCAGGGGTTCCTGCGTTTGTGCCGGCCTTGTTCCTGTCTCCTGCGTGTCTCTGCTGGTTTCCTCTTCCCGTGGGCCGGGCATGAGAGCACGCGCCGTGGCTCGCTGTCCCCGTGCTGTCCCAGTGCCATCCCCGAGCGGCGACGCTGCCCATGGGGCTCCACTGGCCGCGGCAGCCGGAGCGCCTGCGGCTTCGTGCGCTCGGGCCAGGAGAATAGAGGCTGCAGGTCCAACACAGGCTAAACAATAGGCTTTGTTCTGCTCCTTTTTACCCTGCTGCATTCCCACTGAGCTCAGTGGTGCGAGCCCAGCCCTGTCCAACTCCAGTTTAGGAGGTGATAGGCTTGGGTCCCCTCCAGGTATGAAGTGACGCACTGGTGGCCAGTGCTTCTTCTCCCGTCTTTGAGAGGTTTTGAGGAATGACCCTCAAAAAGGAGGTTTCCCTCCCCTTGTTGGCAGCACCATCCTCATGGGCACAAGCCAGGATAAAAACTGCTGTGAATGAAAGCGGGCAGCTGTGAGGATTTGCATGTGGAGGAGCTGCACGTGCATCTGAGTGGGTGTTTTTTATGTTGCAAATGTTGACCTTGAAACGTCGGCTTTGCAGGTTGCTGACTTCAGACTAGCTGCTTTTGACTGCTAATTGCTTTTCAGCAGTGTTGATAGATGCTGAAGCTCTCTGAGCTTGTTCCCTTTTTTCCCCACCCTCCTCCTTTCTCTCCGTGTCCCAAATCATTCAGAATCAGTGAGAGAAAGGGTTGCAAAATCTCTGAAGTTTGTGTCATCAAAGATCCATCCTTTGCGAGGTCCCTGCTCCCTAATGAAGGGACACGGATGCTTCTGTAGCAGTTGTACTTGACACTGGGACCTTCCATCTGGAAGGCTCCAGCCAGCAGCCAGCAGCCTCTGCCAAGCCAGGTCACAATGGGTCATGTTTTTAGGATAGCAGGTACCTGAGATCCCGCAATAGTTGTTAAAGGCAGCGTTTAGTCTTGGCTTGGGTGTCTGGGACAGATTTTAGCCTAAACTTCTAGCAGTCTTGTAGTTCAGAAAATGTTAGTGCTGTTTGACTGGAATCTTTTCTTGGCAGCTTGGTATTAAACATAGTTCACTTCAGTGGTGGCTTTGCCTCTCCAGTGAGTGAAGTGATTTCACTATAATGGTGAATTTTGTTCTGCTTTCTTCTTCCTATGACTATTTCAGTACCTACAAAATGTATATATGAATGAATGGATATGTACTTGGTAGAGCTGGAGTAAAAGAAAATTTCACAAACAGGAGAGCTGGCCAAACCAGAAATATTCATTGAAAATTGCATATTAGTTACAGAAGGTGAATTTTCAACTCAAAATTACCTGTTTTTTCAGGAAAAAAAATTGGACATAATAGATATACATAAGTGCTTTATTTGTCCAGTCAGAACTGCTTTGATTTTGGAAAACAAAGGTAGTGACACAGTGGCACTCAAAACACTCACATACTACCAGCCACGCACAGGATGTAGGACGCTTGTGTGAAGCATTCACTGTTTGCTGTCATCATGATCTGGTTTGGAGCAGGTCAGGCAAACAAAAAGGCCTAATTTGGGGTAAAGATATTATTTTTGTGAGTCATTAGGATACGTATTCATGGGCAAAGCATTTTGTAAATGTTAGCTGCTACATGTGTTCATTCATCACTGTTATTAGTGGAAGGAGGAGGTATTTTGACAGATAGCAGCCAGGATGAATTCTCCAAGCTATGGTGATTTCTAGGGTGGAATATGCAGAAGGAGCGTCTCTGCCTACGCACGTGAAAGGCAGATGGTGCTTTAGGCAGCGGAGAGGCTGAGATCAGTAGTGCTGCCACCTTCATCTTCTCCCCGCGCCCGTTTGTGATGGCAGTGGAAGCGCGAGGCTCCAAGGCTCTCTGGTTGTCCTCTGCCCGCTGGCGGGATGTGGCCTGGGCATGAGCCCGTGCTAGGGCCTGGGGTGCCTCGCTAGCGTGCTGGAGGCCTCTGCTGTGGGAAAGGGCGTGGGCTGGGGGATTGGCAGCATTGCTGCTTTCTAGAAAGCATATGCTTTCTTAAAAAGTGTTCTTTTTTTGTCAGAAAGTTGAATGCTGTCAAAATATCAGCCCCCATCTTCTTTTGATTTAGGTCTAACAGGAGTTCCTTTTTTCTTTAATTTCCCTTTTTTGGTTGTCTTTCATAAATTCCTGACTTGCTTATTTTTTGTGCAAAATCATTTTTTCCTCTGCGAGGAGAAAATTTCTTCCAAACACCCTGGCTCTAACTCCTGAGCACAGAGGGCCTGACCCTTGCGAGACATGCGGACGGAGGGAAGCTACAAAGATTTGCTTCAGAACAAGCTGTACCTGCAGGACTGTATCTTACTAAAACCAAAGCCCATGCATGCAGATCTCCATCCAGCAAGGCTAAGTGACTTGCAATTCTCCTTGCAATTACATGGTGGACCCGTTCTTGCCTTCTTGGGATGTTTCCCCATGGTGGCAGCCTGGAGGAGAGCGGCTCAGGGCTGTGCGTGTGCAGCGCTGCCCTGGTACCGCAGCGGTGGGCAGAGCACACGGGGCCCCGAGTCCGACCGGTGCCCGTGGGTGCTTCTCTGTCCTTCCTTACTGCAGCTGAGCGAAGACCGGGTTTCTCCCATCACCAGTGAGACACAAAGAGCATGCAAGGAAAGATAAACCCAAAACTTTTGTGCAGAAACATCCCTGACATATTTTGGAGACTTCAGTTGCAGAAAAGGAAAAGATATCCAGCCACTTAGCACCTCACTTGGCATTTTTGAAAGCTGATGCGTAAGTTTGAAGCACTGACTTTCTTCAGTGCTGTTCTGCATAAAAGGGGCTTTCAAATGAAGATTAAATTTCTTTACAATTTGATTTGAAAAACATTTCGAGTCTTGCAGATGAGAGAAGCAGGGGAAATTCCTGCTTTTTTTTTTTGACAGAAACAATTTACAGAAATCACTGAGGCTCCCTAAAATGTCTGTCTGGCCTAAAATTTCATCTGGCAGGAGAGGCAGGTAGGGAAGTGGAGCCAAGGAGCTTTGCCTGGTGGAGTCTGCCCGGAGCGTGCGGGTGGCCTGGGCCCATCCACCCGCTGCAACAAGGAGCCCGTTGCAGGGATGCCCTGACTGTGGCAAGGCAGAGTGAGAAGGGCAGCCACGGGAGTAAGTGCCTGCAAATTTATGAGGTCCCACCTTATAAATTTATGAGAAAGGCAGTAAAGGAGTTTTTTTAAGGTGTGTCTACATGTCTCTACTTCAGTATGTGATAGAGGCACAAAAACCCCATTTCCTCTGTAGGCACAAGAGCCCCTGAACCGCAGAGCTGATGGAGCTGTCACAGGGAAAGACGCCAAGGTCAAAACCACTTTAAGGGGTTTTTAATTGCCATACAAGCCAAGCTGGGACTGTGAAACTCCTACGGGGCGCCTAGAGAAGGAGCCTTCTTATCTCCCTACTGTGGTGACCTGCTGATAAAGTCCAGCTGCCTTAAATAAGAAGCCACAAAATAGTTATATATTTTTTAACATCTCCAGACCTTGATAAAACAAAATAGCCAACAGGAGCCTGGCTTGGATGTCAGATACTTCATCTTTCTACTTCAGATGACAAAAAAGTTTCTTTTTCAATAATAAGAACAATGCTTTTATGACTGGGCAGAGCTCTCACAGATTTGGCCCTGAAGAAGTTGGACACCTTCTTTATCTCAGATGTCCTGGTGCTCTCAGTAGCCATTTGGGATAATGTGCTTCACATCTCACTGTCGGTGGAAGTACCTGCCTTTGTGCTTTGATTTTTGACAGTCATGACCACATGCTCAACTTTCACAGCAGTGGAGTGAAAGTAACCCCTACTTGGGGCTGGCTGGAGCACATGACCAGACTGCATTCAGGAGATCCATCAGATTCCAAGATCCAAGATACATATTTATTTAGAAACAAACTTAAAATTAGTAGTTGGACCCAGTGGCTGGATTACTTGGTTAGCCTTGGAAAACCTGCTGCCTTTCTAGTGATCCACAGGCTTAAAAGCCCTAATTCAAGTCACTTTGGCTGTGATGCCTCCCTGCCCTCCATAAACTGAGAAAAATACTCTTGGCCCGTTAACTTCTGACAGCAGCTTGCATTTGATGGGCGAGAAGTGTCCTCTAATATTGATGATATGTGCTGATTTCAAACAACATGTCCACCTTTAAATAGCTCTTCAACTTATTTGCAAAAAGTGACCAAAGCTTTGGCTCAGACAGATACTAAATGCTGGGTTTCCCGGCCATGTGCAGGTGATTGGAGCCTGGCGGAGGCAGCGCCCGCTTCAGGACTGGTCCTGCCCACGCCGCTCAGCGCCTTGGCTCGCATCCTGCTGGGCAGGATTCACTTGGCAGACCACCCCATTTTTAATATTACCCTCGGGATTTAATTCAGGGCAGAAGAAATCTGAGCCAGCAATCACATTGGGCCAGTCCCTTTCATAAATCCTCTAAGGTCTAGTGCTGTGATAACTTCACAGAGGGTGCTGGTGCAGGCCTGGCAGGGGGACGTCTGAGGCTCTGTGTGCTGCCAGCCTCTTCCTCCTGTGAGAGCTATGCAGAATTTTTCTGAACTGTTCACGCAGCTCACTCACCTTGGTGCAAATCTGCAGCGAGAGCAGGGGGGGGCTTTGTGGGAGGGTGGCTGTTATTCACCAGCTTTTATAGCTGCTGCTCTAAATGCCGGCTGACAGCTGTTGGAGAAGCCTCTTCTCCTGTCCCCCCTTCCCGCCCCTCTGCCACGGATTAGCTGTTTGCTGTGAGGAGCCAGATTTGTTCTATTAAAAGTGTTTTCCTGGGATGGAGGGAAGTTCTCATGCACTCTGCCCCGGCCACCCCTGACCCGCGCTGGCTCCGATGTGAGCAGCCTTTCATGGAACGCGCCCGGTGATTGGAAGCAGATCCGCGGGGCAGCCGCCGCAGGGAGCAAACCTGCCGAGCGCCTTGGGGCGGGCAGAGCTGGGACGTGGTCCTGGGGCAGAGGGGAGAGCCGCTGACCCCTCTCCTTGGGTGCCCTGGCCTCGCTCTGCAATGAGCTGGACCCAGACAGCACCTTGGGGGATGGAGCCCTGGCACAGGCTGCCCAGGGAGGCTGTGGAATCTCCTTCTCTGCAGGTGCCTGGATGCCACCCTGTGCCACGTGCTCTAGGTGACCCTACTGGAGGTCCCTTCCAGTCTCAACCGTTCTGTGTGATTCCTGCAATGAGCAGCTCTGGGCCAGACTTGCAGCTGAAGAAAACCTGCCTGCTGCTAGGGAGCCAACTGGGAGCTCTTTAAGTGAGGAGAAGTGAGTATGGGCTTCTTAGGTCTTAGCTGGAAATTTAAAGGGATTGTCGAAAGGTTGCCACTTTGCTCCTCTCGTCCCCTCCAGTCCCTCAATAAACCCGTACCTAGCAGGGATGCAGACCAAAACACAGTGACATTTCCAAAGCACTGGGATTCCTAATGCCTGAGCTGCTTCCCCAGGCTGCTCAGGGAAGGTGGCCCGGAGGTGAGCAGCAGGCTGGGGAGCTCCCACTTCCACAGAGCTCATCCGTTACAAGGTGCTTGCTGGAAGTGCTTTTTGTCATGAAGACCCACAACGACTTTTTGAATCACGACCTCAGAAGAAGACATCTGGCTGTGCTATTTTAAGCACATGGATTTGGGAGTAACTACAGCTCTAAACATCAGCTGAAGAAGAAAAACTGTCAAATTCCAGCTCCCAATCTAACAAGAAATTAAGAAATCCTCTTCAAATAGCAAAGCAATACACCAAAGTGTCAAAAATGAATCTGAAATGTGTAAACTGTTTATGAGGAAATGTTGGGCAGGCCACATAGCAGTAAAGCCCAGCTAAATACAAGATGACCCTATTCCACATGGAAAACAGAGCTGCCAGGACTCACTTCAGCAATTTCTGAGTTCCCACAGCCTGCCTAGAGCTGCAGAGAAGCCACTGTTTTCAGTGCATATCCTCCAGAGTCCCATCAACACAAGTAAATTCAGGAGGTGGCTTTCAAGCATACAAGTTATGTCCCCAATGATGCTATTTTATGGAGCCAGTGGAGCATAATTTTAGTAGCAGAAATATGAGCATAAAAGAGGAATGCCCCGGCGGACCAGGCAAGCACCCCTGCTTCCAGCAGGAAGCCTGGTGCAGTGATCGGAGCACAGGGCGAGGTGCCAGGAGCCTGTGAGGTCTAAAGACACAGGCGAATGAGGTGATTTTCTCTATGCCACAGGCTTGTGGCAGGGAGCAATCACTTCATTTGCCTGCCTTTTTTCACAGTGAGGCAGGAAGATCTGCTAGTTCCTAAAGCCAAAATATTTTGATAGCAAAATGTCTAATGTTCTCACATCATTTTGACAGGATCTGGTTTCTGGGAGTTATTTTTCAGGGAACATTACAAAAGGCAGACTCAGTTTCTTCCCAGGGAATATTTCTGTCAGGGAAACGCCCTCCAGTGAATTTCCTGTACAGGCACGTATCCTGGGAAGTAGATTTAATTTTCCTGTTGTTTGTTGCAACCATTTTAGAAGGAGAAGGAGGGTTTTCCAACTTTCCATCTGCGGGCACGTGAGCGCTGCTTCCTCTGGACAAAGCCCAGCGTTGTGGCTCCAGGCCTGCCCTCTGGGGCAGCCCTCTCGAGCCCGGCCCTCTCCACGCAGAGGTGCTTGTTTGACCACCTCGCCTGCCATGACCCTTCCCAGGGATGCTGCGAGTGCTCCGAGGCCCTTCTCCATTAGGGGACACGGGCAAGGTCGTACAGGGGGTCTGGCAGGGCACGTGTTGGCCTTGGAGGCTGGAATTGCCACTCAGGCCCAGGGCTGCCTTCCCTTCTCACTGCCCTCTGTCACGGCTGCCTTTTCCTCTCACATGAGCATGACTGGATTCACTTGTCAGATAAATGCCCATTAATGCAGCTGAGTTCAGCTTGAGTGGGAGGTCCAGGATGTGGCTATGTGCTGTTGTAGGGCCTTGGGGGGTTTCTGCCATCCCTTCGTCCCTACAAGAGCACTCAGCACTGTTTCTCTCCTGAGCACAGGAACATCTCCCTCGGTGTGAGCTGAAACCGCGTGCTCGGGGCATGGAGGACACGGGGCTCCTGGTCGCACAGCCCGCTTTGGGTCCTGTCAGACGGCACGGAGAGGGGAGCAGCCTCTTGTGCCCTTTGCCAGGTATTGCTCGAGCCACATGCTGCCCATGCCAGCCGCACCTCGCGCGCCGTGACCGACTGCAAACATCTCATGAGGTTAATGCCAATCCCAGGGCACTCATGTGAAAGGATTTTGTGCATCCCTGGAATGGAAGCCGGTGCACTCTGCAGCTATTGCGTTTCTTTGTCGTGTTGAGGGAACACCTGACAGCCCAAGCACATTCGTACCCATTAGCTGAGGAACACGGTGACTCCTGTCGCCTTTTATAAACTTCTTCTGGCAGTAGCACAGAGTGCAGGGGAGAAGTTCCCAAGGCGCATTCCCCACAGCTGCTGTAACCTTTCCAAACCCATTTCTTATTTCACTGAGGGAATAAAAATAATGATATTCACAATAATAACAATCATGATGACGACGACATAGTTATTGCATTTTCATCAGACAGTCTCTAAGCACTTTATAAATTATAGGTAAGCTTCAAAGTAAATAATCCTGCAGGACATATAAGTATTA
>JAVCKT010021178.1:0-15230 GCA_032273925.1 Rhynchotus rufescens
TCTTCTCTTCTCTTCTCTTCTCTTCTCTTCTCTTCTCTTCTCTTCTCTTCTCTTCTCTTCTCTTCTCTTCTCTTCCTGCTTTTCGGTAACTGTTCCCTAAGGTGCAGTGTTGTCATATTTTGCTTTTCTGCTCCTGTAAAGAGGAGTTGTGAGGCCATCTGAAAAGCCCCGTGTGGAATGTGAGCGCTGTGTTACTCGCTCTATTTTTCAGGCCATGGTACAGAGGCAGAAGTGTGGAGGGATTTGGGAAATTCATGATAGGGGCTCTCCATCTCCATCTCTGAAGTTTCTAGTTCTGAATTTGAAAGTCCTACTTGCTTTTATTCCCCTAGATTTCCAGGTTCATTTTCAAGAAGTGGAAGAGAGGGAAGAGTTGGTGAAAGGCCACATTTTTCTGCAGTTTATTAATAAAAAAGAAGATTCAAGGATGAGAAAGAGGAAAAGATAGCAGTTCTATTGCTATTCCTAAAACTATTCCTTTTCACTGCTCTTCCTAAAATCAGGCAGCTGGATGCTTCTTCCCTTCAATTTCTCTTTACCCCATGTCCATCTTTATACAGGTCCATCTTGATTGTTAAGTCTTATGGAGTGTTTTTTGTTTTTTCTTCATTTTTTTTTTCTTAAAGAGAGCCTGTTGTTTTAAGGAAACTTTGCTTGAGACTGTTCCCTTGTCAAATCACAGACTGAAACAGTGAGTTTCACTGGAGACATTTGTATTGTAGTCTAGGTAATTTCCTACTGAAATAACAATGCCATTTGTGTTGGGCTTTTGTTTGCTTCACAGAAAGCTGAACTCTTTGGAAACAGAATTCCTGTTTTTACTTACTGATTTTCTTGGGGGAAGCTCAGATTAACAATATAGTTTCTGGCATGGCTGTATGTAATCATGTGCCTTATCTTAGGCACATGGATGCCTTGGTGCCAAATGCAGTGAATCATCCTTTTAGCTGCTTCCAATCCTGATCTGAGGCTTTGTAAGATTATAAAGGCAATTCATATTTAAACATCACACCATTCTTGAGGTTCTGCTTGAGCTTTTTGCAGTGTTCTTTATGCAGCAGAGATTGCTCTCAAAGGTAATTATTCTCCAAGTTAGGCCAGATGTCCATGCTGAATTTCTGAGATCTCTCCTCCTTTGATGTCTCTCACTCCCATTTCGATACAGGGATCCTGCCTGACACTGTTAGCAGCAGAGAGCAGGAGGACGAAGGGCTTCTTAGAGCAGCAGAGGGCCAGATACATGTACCTACCTTCCAGGAGTGTCCTGCTCTTAGCCTCCACATTCTTTTATCCTTAGCACTTGGAGAAACAAGGTTCTAGATGGGGAGAATAGTTTAAGAAAAGTCAGAAGCACCAATTCTTGCCAGAATTTCAACAGATCTTTAGCAAAAATACCCCAGGGAGGGTTGATAATTTAACGAAAGTGTGATAAATGTGGCGTGACAGCAGCATTATTGATATATCACTTCTGGTCACTGTGCAAAGCTGATGACTTGTATTTTTGTGCAACTTGTAGCCTTTATTAAATGCCAGTGAACCAAAAGACAAATTGCTGCACAACGGCAAAATTCTCCAACTGTGTGTGCCTTGAAAAATGCTACTAAGCTTCAATTAACTTTTTAGTGAAAAAGATGGAGTTAAATAAATGCTGCAAAATCTATTCACTTGCTCACTGGAGATTCATTTTCATGTAGACTTAGATGTATTGAAAATAACATAAAAAAGAAAGAAAAGACATAAACATGAGGAAAGGAAAGGGCTAGGCAATTTTTCTCATGCCATTTATTTAAGATTCAGTCATGGAAACTAGACCTGTAAGATTTTGAAGGCATAGGAAAACTCCAGACTTTTTCACATCTTCCCCCAAGAAAATAGTTTTTCCACTAGTTTTCGTATGTGCAATGTTTCTCACTCAATACAAATGACTATTTCTATTATCCAAGCACTTTGAACTGAAAATAAAAAGTCATATAATAATCAGGTCTTACGAGTACCACACAGGGCTCAGTAGAGATCTGGGGTCAAATGTGCCATTGCATGGATGTGGGCTGCTTCTGCCACTTTGCTACAAAAACAGAGAAAATCCTTGACCCTGTTTCATTTAGCATTCTACAGACTGCCTCTACATCTTCTCCTCTGCTTTGTTAGCTGTAAAGGTGGGCTGCATATGTTCCAGGATTCAAAGCAAAATTAAGCTGTAATCATGGATTCATTAGATGAGATCAAGATATGTTGCAGCAAACAGTAGCAAAAAGAAAGAAAGAAAAAAAAGCTTACGTAAATATTAATCAGAATATTTTTTTTTGGCATCCTCAAAGCTAAATTATTTTTCAGTTAAATAATAATTAAGATGCTGCATGGCACAACATAGGCCAGCACTAATTCTTTGAGTGAGTTTTTCAACCATCAGTAATAGGGCTACATGGTACAAGCGCTATCGGTGCCCTTTGGGGATCAGTTGACTCATCATGAGGAAGGTGCACTGGGTGGCAAGCTGCCTCTGGACAGGGATTTGCCAAGGTAAGATGCCATGGTAGGCCTCTGTGAGTGAGCTTTAAGTAAGTGAGATATAAGCTGTGTATCCACATTAGCACAGTGCTGTGCAGCCACAAAGTGATGGACTTGACTTGCACCGTGGCCCATTTGTGTCCATCGAGCGTGGGGCCAGTGCTTGAGTGGGATGGCTTGACCCCTAGAAGTCTTTCACAGCTTTCTGCAAACACCAGTGAACAACTTCAGTTGCTAAGTGCAGTGCAGTAGCCTGAGGAAGGATTTGCACAGTGGTGAACCTAGCCTCCCAGCTTCTGCTATAAAACTGAGCATGGTGGTGGTGTTGTCATTGCCCTTTTATTTTACGTATCTATGTTTTTACTTACTATACGTAGTGCTAAACAGGCAAGTACCAGTCTTTTTAACCCTGGGGAAAACATTCATTAAAAATGTGATGCCTTCCCCAGCACAGGGTCTGTGTTCAAAGTTGTTAGTTGCAGATTGTAGAGACTGGACTGCACCACAGCCTGGATTAGGCCTTAGTTTGAGTGAATTGGGAACCAAGCTAAATTCCCCAAATAGGATAGATTAGTACCAAAGGCTTTGGAGTGGAAGGAGCTGTTGGTGAAAAAGTGACCTGTCCTTTGCGCAAGCTGGGGACTATGCAAGGCAGAAGCTACTGAAGCCAATGGGCCAACATCTACAGTCTGCTAGGCGCCTTCAGCCAGGGCAGCAGTGGCCAGCTTGTAGGGCTGTCCGGAGTCGTGTCAGGAGTTACTGGTGCTGCTAGTGACTGAGACTGCTCACAGCACAAAGGAATTCAGTTGCTTGCCTTTCTGAGAAATTGTTTGCTTTTACTTAGAGGTTGTTTTTTTCATAGTGATTTTTTTTTCAGCCAGAAGAGCAAAGGTTTTTGTAATCTCTGTACCATCAAAGTCTCCTTGGGTCTTCCAAGTCTTAGAAACCTGCGTTTGAAGGAAACTATTATATATATTATATAAATGTATATATAACTACTCTATATATTATATTCAAGGATGAGCCTACTTTTGGCCTAGGTTCTCCCCATGAAGCCAGCAGTGAAATTCCTGCTGACATTTCTGGGAGAAGGTTCAAGCTAGCTTTGTGTAGGTTTGAAAAATCCCACCTTTCATTTTGACCCTTTTCCAGTAGTTTTGCTTGCATTCAGGGCTATGGGGGCTGCTTTCAGTCAGCAAGCTGCATCTTCAGTCACACAGATTTGGACAAAATTATGAAGCCTCAAATTCTGTGGGCTTCTGAGCACAGTCTGAGTGCCAGCAGGTGAAAGAAAGACATATTCCTTGTTGCGTAATGTACCACAATTAGGTGCACCGTGGGTGTTTTATGCCTTCCTCTGGAGCAGCTGGCGCTGGTCACTGTCTGAGACAGGATACAGAGTGAGATGAAACATTGGTCTGTTCCAGCGCTGCAATTCCCATGTTCCTGTCTCCCTGGTGGGCTAACATCCTGTGATATCCTTCCAGCTGGTAATATGCCCAGCACAGCATTTTAGCACCGACCGCCACTCGAGCTGCTCGCAAGCCTCAGTGTAGCATTACCAAAAATAAAGCCATTTGAATGAAACAAGTGTTTCGAAATGAGCTCTCTCTCTCGCTCTCCCACCGAGAGTGGCAGAGTGGCAGAGTGGTAGGGAGGGAGGACAAGGACTTGCAGAACTTGGTGACAGCCACAGACAAGCCCTCCGTCTTTTTTTCCCTTCTCCTCCTCCTCCTCCTCAGGGAAACACAAACAAACGCTTCAACTGCACAGAACATTTTCACCAAAAACACCCAAATGCACTTGCACTGCAGCAAAGCTCCTAGGATTGCTTTCCCTTGGTATAAATGAATCTGTTTGTAATGCTTAACCCATCACCTGACAAGCTGAAAGAGGGGATGGGTCCAAACACAATGTTAGTGCCTTTCTTGTGACTTCTTGGTTTTTACTTTATATTCCCTGTTTCAGTTACTTAGCTCATTTTTCCCAAACACCAGGAAGGATGGTTCAGACCTGTAACATCATTCAGAGGGCATGCTAGTCCCCAGCACAAATGTGCAGTCCCTAGCATGAGTTAGTCCCCAGCTGGATCAGCTAGCTAGTTGGCTGGACATCTAATCCAGCTTATGCTTTCATTGGGGCCTGAAGTGAGCCCACTCTGCCAAGGGAAATGGCAGATTTCTTACCCCATTTTCACATTACATGCTCTGAAACAGCTCTACTGGAACGAGTGTAGTCTTGGGGGCATGTGTCCTGCTGCAGAAGTGTCAAGGAAGATTAAAAACAGGCACAGAAGTTTGACCATCGGATCAACCCTGAGAAAATGCTAGGAGAGGTGCTTTGTGCCTAGGTCCAGAATACAAGGATGTTGGGAACTGCGAGTAAAGAAACTTTCCATTCTCTGGAGGATTTTTTTTTGGGGGGGTGGGGGGAAGGTGTCCCTCAATTCTCTTCCTGGCTTAGGAGAAAGACAGATACATAATGATATCAGCATCATTTGGCTAAAAGATAATGGATGGGAGAAGAGAGTAAAGGGAAGTTGTAATAGCCTGCTAGGATTTCAAGTGTATTAAGGCAGAGGCAAGAAGGGGGAGTATTTCACGTGGCATGCAGTGAGTAATGAGGAGCCAAAGGCTGGGCTATAGGATATACAAAAAAGAAAGTTTAGTCTCAGTTTCAGGAAAGATGTTCTGTCACTTGTTACGTTGTTGACTAGTTTCCTAGGGGAAATAATGAGGACAGAAATTTTAAAACCGAATGGGGCAAGGAATGAGAAAATGAGCTAACAAGACCAGTCTCAAAGCACCTCCATGTGAACAACCAAGACTGCTTCCCCTTCTTTTGCACTCTCTGCAGCTCTTGCTCCCCAATTAACCCCTCTTTTTTAACCTTTGCTTATTTGTCACCATTCTGTATTACATGTATGTTAAGCCGGTATGTCCTTTCCCACTTGTCCCACTTTTCTCCTGCCCTGTGTTCTCCATTGTTCTTCCTTCATTTCCCTTCTCCTGTCTTTTTTCACCCCATTACTTGCTCTCCACTCTGAGACTGAACTGGGTCTTCTGCTGTTTCTGCTGTTTCTGTTTTGATTTCTCCACAAAATCTTTTCTGAGTTTCTTATTGTACAGGGCTGCTCACTGTGTTCCCACAGAGGGATGCGAAGCATTACAGTCAAAGAGACATGAGTTTTCATTAGTGCAGCTCCTTTCACCATGCTAAGACTGCGGAAGACTGTTATTCCCATTTTGCATAAATAGGGAAACTGAGAGACAGCCAAGCAAAGAGGTTTACTTGAAGTGGCACATTTGGGCCAGGAATGAGCTGACTCAGTTCTCTGATATCCCAGCCCAAATCCTTTCCAGCCGCCCATTGTTCCTGCAGTCCTGTGGGTGCTGTCTGACCTATCCCTCTGGAAATGTAGGCACAGTGTGAGGTTCAGCACTGTGAGCGAGGTCTCCATATGTTAGACAGTACAGAGGCAAAAATGCAATATAGAGGGAGATGAGGTTTGGGGCTCAAGTGTGATGCTGAAAACTTTCCACTTCCCTCTGGATTAAATATTTAAGCTATAGTTGCCACTTCTTTCAACAAATAAACAAGACAGACGTAGCATTATTTACCAAGTAAGGAAGTCTCTATAAAACATTCCCCAGATTTGAAGTAATCATGTTTTTCAAAGGAATTAAAAAGAAAAAAAAAAACTGGCATGCAGCATCTTGTCTTAAATCCAGGCAAGACACACACATTTATTTCCAGTAGCAGCACACAGCGTACTGACTGTAACTAGGTGAGAATGCTAAACAGATCCAGTTTCCCTGCTGGCGTCTAAAAACAGGGATAAATTCCTCCACCGACAAAAGACAGATGGTGTGGGCATTGCTAAAATCCTGGCTTCTCTTCCTGGAGTCAAAAAGCTATGTAAATTCAAAAGTTCAGAGCGTGAAGATTGCTAATTAATTTTTATCTTTATTGGGATGTTGTCATTCTTTGCCAGTGGTTCTGAGGTCTGGCACACTTTAGCCCTACAGGCACAGTATTTCCATGATGGTCTTCATTTATCCTCCACTGGGTGAATAATGTGCTGTTTATCATGTAGGAGGAGGGAAATCAGCCTTGCTATTGTAGAGGTGAGGAATATAGACAAAAGGGCACAGGATGAGGATGAGTTTTTTCAGCCTTTTCTCCTCATGCTCATGCTTCAAAGGCAAGAGTGGGGCAGAGTCTGAACTCAATATTGTTGTAGGTTTGTGCTGTGCAATGCCAATGCTATGAGACCCTCACATCTCTGCCATGGTACCTCATAGTGATGATAACTTTTGGGTCAGTATAGTTACACAGACTGCAGCATTTTGTCATGGACCCTTGTTACCCATCCCAAGGCTACTGCTCCATCTCAATGCCATGTGCTCTGACCAATCTTATTCTGCATATTGTAGGAATCTCATCCTCAAAACGATGGGATTCTGGGAGCAAGGGACAGGCAAAGGGAACCTCACAGCTTCCTATATTGGATCCTGTTATTCTGTTATATGTCTTTTGGACATCTGGGCTCCTTTATGGGTAGTCAAGCAACAGGTGTCACAGTGGTGCATATAAACAGGTTGTTAGAAATGAACCTCAGGTCAAGGGGTAGAGTGGAAGGTTGATTGATGGCCAGATTGGGGAAGAAGAGACTGGACAAGGACTGATGAAAGCAAGAGGTGTGGAAGAATGGAAAGAAGGCATAGAGAGGAAATCTGGGCATCTTGTTTGGAAGTGGTGAGATGAGAGGCCTGACCTAGATATCCAACAAGAAGAGACTTGGAACAGCAAACCAAAAATAGGGAAGAGACAAAATAGCTATACAGTAGGAAGGACAGTGCAGAAAGGGACTCATCTGTAGTGCTTTGAATAAAATATTTGTCCAAGGAGCACAACCCCCTCAAACCTGGAAGGGAATCCAGAGTTTCTGATTCTCCTCTGCTGATGAGAAGAATCTGTGAAGCCAGAAGGCGGTGTGTGTCATCTGTCTCTAGGAAAGTGACATCTTTTTAATGACTTAACACAGTTCAAATGACAGTTGTTATGTGAATCAGCCTTGTTAATAAGCCAGTATGACCCGTTTTTCTCTATTCTACCCTATCCTACCCTACCTATTACTAAGACTTTCACTTACCTTTAAACCTATTAGGCACTATGTTTACATATCTAATGTTTCACATTGCCAGGGACATGTAGATGACAACTTTTAACAGATTATTCTCTATTGAAAATCACTGTGTCCTTTGATGTCCTTTGAACAGTCTCTGATGAAAGCTTATTAATTTTCTACTGCCTTTTTTTTTTTTTTTCTCCCCCTATATTGAAGTGCAAGGCCTTCTCTATAGTGTGGATTTTTGCAGTGACACACACACAAAACCAGTATCATGACCTGCAAGGTAAACATGATCTTTCAGCATGGCTCTGGTAGGAGATCTACAGCGGTGTATTTACAATAGCAACCTATTGGTTCAAACATTTCCTAAGCTAGACAAGACTCTCAGCTTTTTTTTGGTGACTAGAGAGGCAGTTCTCCAGAAATTAGGGCCCTCCTGAGAGCAAGTTTTTTTGTTTGTTTCTTTCTTTCTTTGTTTCCTAGAGCTGAGATAAGCTACTAAGTTCCAGTTGTTACTGAAAGACCTGCCTAAACTTTGACCAGTGTGTGGCTTAGGTGGCCTCTCCACAGGTCAGGCTGCATCTCATGTAGTTGAGCACTGCAGGTTCCTTCCTGCTGACAGCCTCATATAACATGTGCTGTGACCCCTTATAGCATGTACAGGTGACCCCATGTAGCGTGAATTGCTGGGTGTGATGTTCAAAAGCACTTGAGAGGCCCTTAATATTGAGGAAGACCCTTGAGACATGTGTTGTGTAGACAGTCAAGCACCAGCAAGTGCAAGTGAGTGTTTCCAGTTGTTCCTTTGTGTGTTTGGAAACGATTTTGAAAAGGCATGTTTTACTTCTGTGCCGACTGATAAAATGGTATCCCTTCCCGTTAAGGAGTATATCTGGAAAAACATTAATCAAGACAGCCAGATGGACAGTTTCAGTAACAAAGACTTCCCAAGAGACTTCTAACTACACATTCTTTATTATCATAATCATGACATAAATATTGCTTTGATCCTCCCAGGATTTGTAGTGTGATTTCTCCCTTAATTTGTTTAAAACAAAGTTTTGCCTCCTGTTTTACAAGTTCATTTTTTTATTTGTTTGTTTAGTTTTTGCTGTTCCTGATGTGTTTATTTTGCAAAACACCTAAATACCCAAAGTTTATGTGTAGCTCCCAACACAGTAGAAGAGATGAAGGAAGAAAAATACATTTTTTCACAACTTCTGCTTCTAATGCTGGAGGCTTCTTTCCAGTCAAAACAGGGCAATGTCAGGTTTACTTATCTTGGGGATCTTAAACGTGTTGTGCTTCAAGAGCCTGCAGGCAAGAGACCTCACCCACTCACTGCTGAATGGAGGCTGGAGTCTGCTGACATTCTTGGAGCCTGAGGACTCTTGCTTCACTCCAGCTTTTGCAGCATCAAAACATTGGCTCATTCGCCACCTGCTCCCTCCCAACTTATAAAGGACGATTCTGGGTTACTGTTATGCTGCAGCTTTGTGCAATGTGACCGCTTCATCACGTGTCATAGTTGTTTTCTTAGTTCTTTCCCTCCCTATCCTGAAAGCTTTTCATTAGTCATCTAGGGAAAAAAAAAAAAAAAAAAAAAAAACACCAACCCCCTTCTCTATTCTCTATTCACATTCTCAGGGTGAATTTTAAATTTTCCAATTTTCCAGGCTGGGTTTTTTTAGAAGCAGGCACTGGTTCCACACTTGAATTTTTGCAGTCATGAACAACCAGGTCAGGAAACCATGATTTGTAATAAAGGGGTCATCTGGGCTTCCAGGCTTGTGGCTCACTTCATTTGCTGGCAGACTGCACAGCACTCAGTCTCAGCTCTGCAATGTGAGCTGTGACTGCTCAGCATTTCTGTAAATTTGGGTCGCTTACTTAAGGAGAGCAAGAAACAGATTTGTATTTCTAGTTTCTAGTCCTTTAGCTTTAATAAACTCCCCAGCGTTCCTGTGTGGGGCACCTAGCTTGAAACAGTCCCTACTATTTTAACTAGAATCATGAAAGTAGAGTGCAAAGCTGAAGTCATCTTTGAGGGTTTTTTTTTTGAAAATCTAGACTCTGTTAACTGACTCTTATCTTATCTCTCTCCTAAATTTTGCCCAGATCCTTGATCATATTTCTTATACGTTCATTTGAGGCTTTCAGATATGTCTTAATTAGTAGAAATATTAAGTGCATAAGGTAAGGCTGGATGAACCAGGGCCTGATAGTCTCTGACTTGGTAGATGAGGAGTATCCACCTTTGTTTGTCCCTCCTTTCGGTTGTCCGTAACGTGGAGCTCAAAGTAGCTAGAGAACCTTAGCCATATAAGGCACTGTTTGCACTGGCTGTAATATCAGGCTATTCTGGTTACTGCTGTAATTAGTAGTGTTAATAGTGACTATCCCACAAGGTGATCAGCTCACATCGGAGTCCTAAGACTTGGTGTCATTTTCGTTTCTGGTACTTTGGTCCCTATAGGGGTTTCCACAGAGATGCTGAATCATCAACAACACACTTTTTGCCTTTTTTTTTTTTCTTTTTGAGAGTG
This sequence comes from Rhynchotus rufescens, assembly GCA_032273925.1. Taxonomy (NCBI): domain Eukaryota; kingdom Metazoa; phylum Chordata; class Aves; order Tinamiformes; family Tinamidae; genus Rhynchotus; species Rhynchotus rufescens. The sequence continues at coordinate 10,189 of JAVCKT010021178.1, forward strand.
GGGGGATGAGTTGGGGATGCATAAGTCTTGGATCAGGAAAAGAAAGTAGATTCCCAGCTGCTTTCCGCATTTGGGTGTCACAACACAGCTTGTGCTCTAGCCAGAACTAAGTAGATTTGTTGTTGTTGTAATTCTGCTTTTTTTAACCAAAGATTCTCTATGGCTCTATTTCTCTGTCATTATGTATTATTCTCTAGTCTATTTTATAATCCTCCTGTCTGGCTATCTAGCCAGGATTTCCCCTGACTTGGTCTGGGCTTCACAAACATCGTACTCAGGCTGCTGAAGTTTCCAAATAAATAACAACAACAAAAAAAATCTCTAGAGGAAAATGTTTGACATGGGATTTTGATTACCTTGGAGTGGATTATATCCACTATTGATAAAGTCTGCCTCAGATTTCCAAGCTTCCCCCCATTTTGTCTGTGCTGCTTCTCCCTTCTTGCATCTTCCTTCATTTTCTAAGGGCTTTCAAGCCTCCCTGACTCTTCTTCACTCACCAAGGTCTACCCTTGGGCAGGAGCATCTGTTAGGGTAGTGCACAGCTGATATACACACACTGCCAGCTTGGCCCAGTGTAGCCCTCTTGCAGTGGGAGCAGCTGGGAAGGAGAGGGTCTGAGGATGCTAAGCCCTGGTAATGCCTGCTCAACTAATCCAAGAGGCAGCAGTGGGCAGGGGTGCTGAGTCCTACCTATGGTATCTGTCTTCATGCCTATGTCAGCCTGGTTGCACCAGGATATGGAAGCTGAGTCCTATAGAAAGCTTGCTTAGGTGGCTGATGAAACCCCTGCACTGAATTGCTGGGGTGTTCACGTCCCTTTGGTTTTCCTTTGCTGCTTCTCTGAATGTTCACACAGGCTTGGTATGACTATGTTTTTTCTTATTTCAAGTTATTTAGGGTAAGATTTCTTACCCTCCCCTGTTGCATCTCTTTGGGTAACACATGTTCTCTGTCATAGCAGGATGGTGACCTGTGGTGGTCCTGTGGCAGACCAGGTGGTCCTATGGTGAAGCTCTTCCCCTTCAGCTTCACTATTGTACCATTTTAACTGTATTCAGCATCATCTTGCCTCTCAACTGTTCCAGGTGACTGAGTGGAAACTGTGTCTCAAGGATAAAAATGCCATCTAAGAACAGAGTATATTGCAGGGAGAAAGAGAGAAAGAAAACACACAGTCCTTACCTTCCCACCCTGCTAAGCCATGGCATCACAAAAAGCTCACCAGGAAATTCCCCATTAAACACTTGCGATCATGCAGGGACTTATATAGTTAGTGCAGGAAATGAATGTCAGATGAGCATGTCTGAGCAGGAGGCCTGGCAGGTTGGTGTAATATAAGGACAGAATGCAAAGAGGAGGCCCAGCCCTCATCATTTTCTCCTTAGAATTCTGCCCAGAAGGGAAAACAGTCATCCCTATGGCACAATGTTTTTGCTGTACAGTAATTCATTTCTGTTTCTTGAGGTTCTGTTCAGCAATTGCAATAAGTCAATATTTCCAATAGTCACTACACTGGATTCTGAAATTCCTCCCTGAACACCTGTGCAAAAAATAATCACTCCTTTGTCTACAGTCTGAGGCCACATAGGATAAGGATGGAAGAAGAGGGCACAAGATAATGTGAAAGGGATGAGGATGGGAAGACACTGTACTGTAGAAACAGTACCTTAAAAGGAAAGGGTAGTACAGGTAGGGAACAAGGGGACTTGGGGAGGATGGCACTCTGTGCACAAACAGGATGAGCAAAGGAAGGAGATGAACCAAGGTCTTTGATGTGAGAGGTCTCTTCCACATCAGCCTTAGCCAGCTCAAGTCAGTGCTGGCTGTGCTTTACTTTTATAGACAATAGAATAGTTTTTGAGTTGGATAAGAAAAGGTCACTTGGGTGATTGGACATGGGAGGACTTAGGGAAGAGAGAGAAGAATATCAATTCCTCAAAAAAGTAAAGGAAGACAATGGATCTGCATCACTGCATATATGACTTTGCCCAAGCCTGGCCACCTCAGAGGCTGAGAAATCTGGTGCTGGGGTATTTCAGGTGAGCACCGTTCCACCACAGACATCTTGGCAGGTAGGCAGCTGTGCCTGGCCCCTTCCCAAATTATGTGGAGCATGTTGTGGCACACTGGCTGTCTGGTGTGCCCAGCTACATGCCCACTGGCACAGCATAAGGCTTCCTTTCTTGGGTTAACTGCTTCGTAGCCAGGAGTGGGGCATCTTGGCTGGACCTCCATGCATCCTTCCCTCCTCAGGACAAGAGCTGGTTCAAGGTTATTCTGAGTTTACCCTGGAAACTATTAATACATGACTATTAATACAAATAGAACTTACTTGTATCTCCGTAAACCCATCTGAACTCCCATTGCTAACAGAAAATCAGTCAAGGTAAGATGAAATTCACCTCTGAGAAATAAACAGAGGCTTTCAGCATCATGATGCTTGGCTATAAGCCTGCAATAACTCTGTTGCGAGTTTATGACTTACTTCTGAAGGGGTATATAATGTCTCTATATGGGACTTCCCTATAGGGGAAGCCAGCATTCACAGAGTACCAGGAGTGCCGCAGTAGCTTCCTATAACAAAACAATGATAAGGAAACCTCCTCCTGCCTCGTTCCCCAAAAAATGGTGACATCTAAGTGTACTACTTGAGAAGGTTCCCCTCTTCCTCTTTGGTTCTTGGGAAGAAGGGAAACTCAGTGGTTTTGTTAAGATGTGAGATGTTGTGTTGTGTATGAGCCCCCACCATGTTCCCAGTGGCAGTCAGCTGAAAGGCATGATGCCTAAACTGGTTCTCCCTTGAGATCTAGCAAGGCCCTATGTAAAGCTTTCCTACATATATGTCATTTGACATAAGTCTTGGGTAGCCCCCTGACTTTGAAGAGACCGTTATGTGTTTAAGTGTAAATAAATTGTTAACATGCTAGACTACTTCAGGACTCTATCAGTAAGCTTCGTCCTGCAGAATGCTAAATGACATTGATTCCCGCTAGAGCCATTGGTTTTTTATGGATCTAGGGGAGCTTAGCACCTTGAAGAATGAGGCCTCTTTTTCTGTAGAAAATCTGGAACCTGACTCCCCACTGTGGCATTTCCCAGAGTGGCTCTGTTAAGACCACTTCCACTTCACTGAGACCTGTAGGCTTACATAGGAGAGTTAGTCCCATCTGGCTGGAATGGGGAATCATAGCCAAGGTCTGTGAGCAATGGGAATCCCAGAGCATTCTGGCTCTAGCACTGAGAAGCACCAATTATAATAGCCATCCATTAGGGATACATTATAATAAAGTAAATCCTATGCACAACTCAGTAGAAAAGCACTTATGCATGTGTGTGGTGACTTGGGGGGTGGGAGGAAAGACAATAATTTCAAAGACTAAAAAGAAAGGTAATTTTTTGTTAACAGCTATCTTCTGATTCAAGCTCTATCTTTCATCCCATTAAATAGTACTACCATGTACTGCAGTACATGGCCCTTTTGAAATTGATATAAAGAAAAGGATAACAGGTTCCACAGCTAAGGTGAAGGTATTCAGCCAGTGGAAATCCTCTCTCCTACATGGGAGTCAGTGAAGCTGAACACTTTTGTATCTGCCGGCCTTCTTACCATCTAAATCACTGGCATTAAATTACAATTAAGTTATGACTGATTTAAGTCAGTCAATTAAAGCAAGCATTCAGTCTAATCTTTAACTACTGTAAGAAACTATAGAAAAAAAAAAGCAACCTAGAACCAGAGCTTGAAGCAGGATCTAAATTTGGTACCAGAGCAATAGTTTCCAGAAAAGTTTTGTGAAAATTAGGAACAATTCTGTAATTCACTGGGGTTTATGCCCTCAACTCTCTTGCTTCTTAAGTTTTAAATATTTTTTACATTATGTAGTTAAGCTATAACAGTGTTTTGAATTCTATAGAATACACTTTAATGGCCAGCAGCAAATAGAATAACAGCAATGGTGAGTAATTTAATATATTCTGCAAAGATAAGTGGATATAGTTCACTAGAGACACATTACACATGAACATAATATATCAGTGCTATGGGGATTTTAGAAAACACTGGATTTTGGCCTAAGTCTTTTCCATTGAAGTCTAGAGACTGTTACCCTGAACTTGGAAGACAGTAACGATAGCCCATGCTGATTGCTGATGAAAATCCCACCAAGGGGAAAACAATTGTGTGCACGCTCATCCAGCCACACATCATAACAAAGGTTACTGTAGTAAGCATGTCTTCTGGGGAGGCTTCATTCTCCATGACAGTGTCCCAGCTAGAGCAAGAGTTTATTGATTGTGGGGGATATGCTCCAAGTAATGCACTGAAGTTACAGAAAGGAATTTGGGGCTGACAGAAGTTAATGGGAGTTTTGGCACTGCAGTCCATGAGGCCATGATTGTGTCCATTACTTTTAAAATACACTGAAGAGCTTTAAAGTTGTAGGATTTTTTTTTTTTTTAATGTTCATGGCAGGATGTCCTCAAGCTCAGTTGAAAAAAGAGAGTGAAGAGAGTAAAAAGGACAGATACACTGACTGCTTTCATTTCCATTCCTTGTTTTGAGCAAATAAATATTAACTTACATTCTTGTAGAAATTAGTCTCATTCCTTTTTCTATCTTTTGTTTTTCATTTTTTTCAATGTATGGTAACACTTTTAAGCTCTGCTGTATAAACGGTGAGCTAGGGAGGGATAGACAGAAAGTTTAAGATAGATGCAGTGGTTAGAAGGGAGCCAGGAGACAAAACTATTGTGCATTATAGTCCTTTCATATCTAAGGAAAAGAAATCCATTTGAGCAGTTGTGTGCTTTAGTGATGCTGCAGGGAGTGATATATCTATCAGACACACCAGATTGACATGCTCCTCATGCCAACATGGGATAGTAGAACTTGGGCATAGCGTTCCTAGTGTTGCAGCAACAGAGACAAGACTGAGTCTTGTACATGCTATGGAAAAAATAATAATTCATAGAATCATAGAATGCTTAAGGTTGGAAGGGACCTCAGAGGTCATCTAGTCCAACCCCCCTGCTCACGCAGG
>JAVCKT010021178.1:15330-39914 GCA_032273925.1 Rhynchotus rufescens
TTCCCCTTGGTGAATCCATGCTGGCTACTCCTGAGCACCTTCTTCTCCTCCATGTGTCTGGAGACAGCAGCCAGGATTTGGCTACAGTTTGATAAATGGTCACCAGAAATCATCATCTCACCACTGCAACAGCTTTTCCAGTGCCCTCTCATGTAGCCTTTGTCCAGGCTGGTCCTTGTCCACTCTCAGTTTAACTGTGCTCCTCCAAATCTCTGAGCAATCCCAAGCAGAGGTTCTGCTTCTGTTAGAGAGATTCTGTCAGAGAGATTCAGTCCCTCAAAGTGGATAGACACCTAAGTCTCTTGGGAGACAGGAGCTGATATCCCTCTGAGAGTTTAAAGACACCCACCTTTCAGACTAAGAGCTAAGTATAAAGGGGAAACAGTATAGAGCAGCGTGAGTGATTTGTTCAAAATCTATCCCAATTTGAAACTGAATTAGCAAGAGATCTGCGTTTTGTTTAAGGTTTTAAGTAGAAACAGCTGGAGTGAAAGGAAGAAAAAAAAATAAAAAGAATAATCAGCCTGACTTTTGGGCAACTACTTAGATATCTCCCCTTGGGGCTAGATTCCTGCTTCCCATACACATCTACTGGCCTCTCTTCCTAGTTTTTATTTCTCATTTTGAAAATGTAGGTCAGTGATAGAATGTAAGTCACACCATGTTTGAATATGTAGGTCAGGCAAACTATACCAAAAAAAAAAAAAGAGGGGGGAGGTAGTTTTACAACTACTTCCATCAGGAAAAGGCCACACTGGGAATTGGACTTTTGAATGGGATATCCTCTTCTGATCCAACCACCCTGGCTGGGACACCCGGCTATTTGCAGCCAAGAATAACAGGAGGATCACAGAATGGGATAGGGGGATGGGAGGGCAGGAGGTTCGACCAGCTCATATGACCCTCTGTTAGAGACTTATAAAAAGGGTTGGTACGAGCTCATTTTTCATGAGTTTTAATCTCTCCTTCTTATGATGCTGAGCCAAGGGTTTTCTGGAGAATCTGAGTCACACGGATTGCAGCTGGAGAGGGAGGATTGATAGCAGCAGCTCAGCAGGCACAACCACGTTGGGAGATCTGCGAGGGGAGCGTCAAAAAGCCACCGGTTTTCAGCAACAAAACAGTTTTCTTTGGAGGAATGGAGGGGAGGGAGAGGCAAGTGGGAGGAATGTACCAAAATATTAGGAAGGAGAACACACTGTAGTGGTTGCCCCTTTGTCAGTGTTTCTGCTTTTGCTCTCCTGAGCTCCGTAAACCGCAGACTTTTATAAATATGCTTGTGCATGTGTGTGTGTGTGCACGCAGGAGAAGTCCACTTTGTGATTTTGTGTTAAATGTAGCTGGAGTATGTTTGAGAGCAAAGGGACCTCTCATGAAATTTGATTTACCAGCTTGATTTCTATGCCTATGCTTGATTTTTTTTGAAGTTGAAGGTTTTGGGTTTTTTCATTTTAAAATGTATTTTTCCTCTTCTGCCATTAAAAAAAAAAAAAAAAAAAAAGATTTATGAGGGTGGAGTAGGGAATGAGATTTTGGAGAGAGCAGAGCTTGCCAACTGCAGAGGCAGATGAACTTCTCTCTCCATCTCCCGAGCACTCAATATTTTATATAGAGAGGGTTTATGCTGTAGCTTGATTGGCTTCCCATCCTTCTTGCTGCCAACTCTGATATCTGAGCAGGAGAAGGGAGGAGCAGGATGGATGCTTTTGTCCTGGCTTAGCCTCAATATATTCCCTAATGGTATGGGCTGGGCTTCCTTTAGACAGGAGAAGTTAAAGTCATTTGGTAGAAAACAGAGCAGCAATCCAGTTTCAATTGCTTTTCATGTTTGTCATTCACTTTATTAGCATGTTTTGTAGGATATGCTTATGAAGGACAAGAGTAGCTGTATGCCATTTTGTCCCTCTGCCAGAGTATTAATATTCTTTGTTTTTTTTTTTTTCTGAAGGCCTACTCCTTCCATCCTACAGAAGTGTAGGACACTCGTTCTGTCCTACATTCCAGAGGCATATTTTCTATTACCTTTCTCCCAGGACAGGTGGGAGACAAAGGTGATTGACATATTTAAACATACCAACTAATGAGGAATTCCCCGCATGTCTTCACTACATGAATGGGAAGAACATCTGCCTGGGTGCCAGTCTTGGTGCTTTTAGAAGGCTCAGCTGTAACACACTCAAAAGTGTGAATTAGCAGCCTTCATCAGAAGCAAAGGTAGCTGTGGCTGTGGATGGATGTGGTTACTGATGATTTTTGACTAACTATCCCAAATACCATGTACCAAGAGCTGCGCAGAGCTTGTACTCCCAACTGGAACCTTAAATCAACAAATAACCTTTAAAATGGGGACTCTAACCACTTCTGAAAGTGGTACATGGGCACCTAAACCACAGAGATCGTTTGGAAATGTTTATTTGTCTCTATTAGGCGTTTGTGGCCAAATGAATCTTTCCTAAGATATAAAATCTGATTCTCTTCTCCAGTCTGTGCTGCAAATTGGTAGGAAAATGACCTGAAGATGATGGAATGGTGTTGAGGTAAACCTGAGGTAAAACTGTTAACCTTCAAGCTAAATAAATTTGTTGTTAAGATCTGGCTTTGAATTAAAAGGGAAAAAAAAAACAAACAAGCAAACAAACAAACAAAAAAACCCAGAAATATCATGGAGAAAAGAAATGCAGATTTATAAACTCCAAAGGACCTAAACGTCTTGGAGCCTTGGAGCTGGAAAACAAAACACAATGGAATTAGATGAATACCCTAAAAATGCATTAACATTGAAATCATAGTCACTAACTAATTTGGTCTTGTGCGTATGAGTTTGTGTATTCATCGGCAAATGTCTTTAATAAAAAAACCTCTTAATATTACCTTCATGTCTTGTGAATTTCAAAGAAACTAATCAGTTGCTTTTACATTAACCACAAAGACATCTATATGTACCGCCATCATCATCTGTCTTTCGCATGTGCAACAGTGGTACAGAAAGCCCCTGCTGTGCTACATGCCCTAAATGCATGCGCTGTATCCCTGGCTGCTGGAGAACATGTGAATCTTGTGTCTGACATCCTGTGCTTTGAAACAAACTTTATAGCCACCAAGAGTAGTAAGTACTGATTAGCACTGCTGTGAAAGTGAGAAGTGGTTGCCTCACTGGGTGGCTGAGAAATTTAAGAAAACATGCAAATTGCCATCATCCTGGAAACACCATGGTATAGCCTTTCCTATAGTATTCTATGACCTAAAGCAAGTTTGCAGTATGTCAGTGCTAATGTGACCTCTCTGAGTTTAGAGATAACTTCAGCTAGTAGAGATTAAATCAGAGATTTTCTGTTTTACACTAAATACTGATGTAGACCAGCAAGTGCAAAAGTTTTGTTTTTTTCCAGACTTCAAAGATATCCAGGTATATTTGGCATCATGAACAGAGCTTTGCATTGATATAACATAAACCAGGTTATTAAAAATGATCTAAATAGCAAGTGTTTCCTGGTCTATCTCCATTTGACAACAATGCATATGGAACTGCTCATGTGGATGGATAATCAGGATCATGCAGACTTGGGGTAGCGTTGGCAGGAGTCTGGAGAGCAGCTGTGGACAGGCTATAGTAATCTCCTTAAGATGCTTGGCTGCATCTACAAGGCAATGTGTGTATTCCCCATAAGGCTGCAGTTATTTATAAGTATTCAAGTACGGAGACGGCAGCATGGTCTCTTCCGTTAACTAATACCATTACAAAAAGGTCCCCAAAATTACTCCTGATCACCATAAGTAAGATGCAAGTTATAATTCTGAAGACACATACTTAGACTCCTGGAGACATTTTTGTGAGAGGACAAGAAGATGTAAGATGAGAAGAATCCTTCCCTCCAGAGAGTGGTTTGCAACTCAACAGCCAGTAGGCTTCCCTGGGAGGTCACAGGGACTTCAAGGTTCAGCAAGAGGGCAATCCTGTACTAAGGGGGTAAGCTGGTCTTATCAGGCCAAGGAAGAAGGGAAAGGGACTGCACACCTCTTTTTTTTTTTCCTCCTGGGATGGAGGCAAATGCAAAATATAACTACTTCCTACCAACCCACAGCCTCTCTCTCTGCCAGGCAGGAGGGCATACAATTTTTCTTAAATTTCTGCAGAACCGTATGTCGGATAGACCTACGCTCTTAATTCTTTCCTACTGATTTGAAAAAGAATTATTCTGTGATAGTCTGGTGCTTTCTACAGTTTTCTGGGAAACTTGGGGAAGCCAGGCCTGTCCATGCACCAGGCCTGGCTTCCCCAAGATCCATGCTAGCAGTGGTGGCTCTGTCTATTCCCTGCTCCAGAGGGTTAATGAAAGGAGTTTGGAGAGGAGACTTTGCTTAGGATAATGTGTGCCAGGTCTGCTGTCAGCAATGCTGTGCTCATGGAAAGATATTAAAACATCCTGATATAACAACTGGCACTCCTCCTTTTCTTGTCTTTGCGCTGTTCCAGACTGTGCAGTGCTTCGTTGTGTAGATAAAGCGAGCAGATAATGTGAGTGTGTGAAAGTAGTTGCCTCCTGACTTTGATACTCAGATGATAGCAAGCAGCAGCCATGGGTCAGTTCTGCCACTGCTCTTTACATATCTCTGCAATGACCTCAACAAGAGTCTTCTGTTTAAACCAAGATAGGGTATTTCCCCACCAGCAGCTTCTGGGGCTCTAACTAGGAACTGGAAAAGAAACTGGCAATCTGCTAGTACAGGACATGAATTCTGCTTTCAACAGTGGTAACAGTGAAGTGAGAGATAACATATATTTGTTTTGTACTTCTCCTCCTGCAATAAACCCAAGATCGACCTTGCAATGAACATGCCTATGTAAATACTCTTTTTTTTCAACAACAGCAAGACACAAGAACTCGGAACCAGATTATGTTGTCCTTAGCTGTCAGACAGGCTGTTTCTTCAACTCCTCTTATTTTACCTCACTGCCTGCAATGGAACAGGGTTGCAGTATAGATGAGAATGGCCTAGAGCAATGTGCATGACTTCAGCTTGCATTTCTTTCCAAGGAAGTGGGGTAAAGCCTCTTTTCATGTTATTGCAATGAGATCAGTGAGTATGCCAGGTGTTTATTAATGGCCACCTTAAACAATTTTGACATTTTTCCTTTATAAGGCAACAATATTGAAACCTCATGAGACCAATATTTCTTATGAGTTTGAAAATTAGCTAAAAATGTGCATTTATTTTCTCTCTGCTTGCAGGTAGAATAACAGATTGACAGTGTCGCTGTCAGGATGATGTCTATATCCCATGCAAACTGGTTCTTCCTTGGACATAAGCTTAGGCCTTTATGCATGGAATTTTTTTTTCAGTACTGTCCTCTGGGTAGCTGTGCAGCACTAGGAGAAAATGAGATGGTATAATGATGAAATGATTACCACAGTAAAGATGCTAGGGCGGCTAGAGGGAGAAATGGGGGAAAGGGTCTTTGGGTGGCAGTTGTCAGTCAACAGTTGTCTATTTGCCTAAAGGAACTTCAAGGAAGTTCATCCTCTTCAATGTTGTTTGTAAATTGGTTAATTGACAGCCTTTTTGGGGGTTGAAGAGATTTCTTGGTACTGGTGAAGGACATGCTTACCCAGCATTTCATATTTTCCAAACAATTACCCATCATCTTTGCACTCATTGTGTGCAGCGCAATTTGTACTGTATATTGCATTGTTTACAGCTCATCACTCAAAAGAGAACAAGCCCTTGAGGAATGGAAGTGGAGGGGGAAGGAAAGAAGAGGATGATGTAAATGACTAAGTGTATTCTTATGCCAGCATCTCAAGTGCTAATCCTGAACTACTTGCTTCCACAAGGCTAGAGTGAGTTTTGATTTAGCAAAGGCAACAGGATTGAAAGTTTTGATTTTGAGTAAATAAATAAATGGGGGAACTTCCAGAATCATCATCAGCAGGCATTGTGTAGCTGAGCAATTTTCTGCATTAGGAAGATAATATCTAAATGGTCTAATTATAACTACAGTTCAGCATGCAAGGGAAATCCCCACCATTAGTGTTCCTGCTGGTAAGATTCAGGATTTGAACCATGACATGCTTGTTAATTTAAGTTTACTACAAAGCTGTCAAAGTTCCAACTTTTCTGTTGGTGAAGAAAATTCAGAAGTTCTGTTGGTGAAGAATTGCTGATCCATACTTTCCCTGCCACTGCAACACAAAAACAAACAAACAAACTCCCCAAACTGCACTAGGAATAAACCTTGCGGCCCAAACTGAAGCTAGCAATTTCACTGAACACACCTGTGGTGTGCTCAAGCTCCACCATCTGGCCTTGTACCAGCTCTTTCTCATGCTGCTCAGGATCTGCCACGTGCTGCCTTTGGCACCTGGACTAGAGGTGACTGACCAACTCCTGATAAAGTCTTAGTTTGAGATAATTTACATATAGGGCCTCTTCTGCTGATTTCATTGAGGCATAGGTCATGGCAAAAGCTTGAGATCTTGATTATCTTCCTGATTTTGCTGCTGATGTTGTGCTGTGGATAGTGAGCAGCATAGCACAAGGATGTGACCTTGATATCAAGTGTATGCAGGTAAATAATGGCACATATGGTAAATAATAACTCAGAGCAGACTGCTGCTGTCCTGTAATCATGTGGGATGGAGTGCTAACTAGCCAGGTCGTTATTAGTAAGTCTGATGCAATCCAGGATATCCATCTGAGTTAATTGAAATTAATTGATTCCTTCTACTACCTGAAAAGCATTCATAGACTGGGCTACAAAACCAGAGAAAGAAGTAAAAGTGCTATACCCTCTCCAAAGATTTAGAGGATCACTCATGAATACAATTCAAGTTCTTAGACCTGAGATTTATGCTGCAGCCACCTTGCCCTGCATGCAAACATCTTTATTTGCTCTGTAAGCATTACTATTTTATAGGAACATTTCCCTCCCAGAAATGCCCTCCTTTCCCAGCTGAAACAATTGAAATCTGAGGACTTTGGACCAAGATTTCTGGATGCCTCTCAGCTTAGAGCAGCTGTTTGCTGCATACATATGGGTCATTTGCTTGGTGCATGTTCAGCAAGTTTGGTGTGTTAGAGGTTTTCTGGACCTGTTGCTCACAGCACATGAATGTATGTCTCTCAGCAGAGATATTTGGAAACTCCCTAAGCATCTTCAGACTTGCTTTAATCTGATCTCCTCAATGCCTAACTCATGTCAGCAGATCCAAAAGTGAAGTACAGTGGTATGCATGTATCTCTGTATGCACAGTTCACAAAATAACAGAGAATAGGTATCACATTTCAAAAAACCAGGAATTGTCAATATAAGAAATAGAAATGTAGTGGGAAATTCAAGGATCCCGTGTGCCACTTGCTTGAGGTGACCCTACTTGAGCATGAGTGCTGGACAGATGATCTCTAGAGCTCCCTTCCCACCTCAACCATTCTGTGATTCTGTGTAATTCTGTGTGTGTCACATGTATGTATGCATGTATCTCACAAAATGCAGTATACCTCATTTGGTTTTCCTTCAAACCCATCACTGACAGGAGTACATCCTCACAAGGATGGCAAGTGATTAGCCAGTGCTTGATTTGTCCTCAGTCCAGAGACCATATTAAGCCTCAAGAGGGCATCTCCGTTAACCCTCTAGGAGTATGCTACCGTCCACCACAGGACACCAGATTTGTGAAGCAAGAAAAAAAAAAGCAAATTAGAGATGGATTCTGTAGCCTAATCATGAAGTTACTTGATAGGAAGGAAAAGTCCTGGATCTGTTCTTCACTCCTATATATTACTCCTACTCTACTCGTGTACTTTCCTGTAAATTTCCATGGATAAAAATCATAGATAAACCTGAAGTTGGAAGGAAGAGCAAGGTATTCCTCAGTCACTACTCTAGAGAGCCATTTCAGTTTGCACATGCCATGCTTGCTTAAATGAATGTTTTATTTTCCACAGAAAATCATAGCTCCTTAAGAGAGCATGTATGTCCAGAAGAGCCTAGAATCCTGTGATAAGCATTAAAGGCGCTATGGTTTCAAACTTGCCACAAAGGGAGTAAGATTTAAGAATAGGCTTCCTACCTGGGCATGTGCGCCTACCACTCACATTAGGGAATATCATCCTTTCTATTAGAAAAGAAATTACTGAGAGATATTGCAGGAGCACAGCATCACGTCTGCGCAGGGAACTTCCACCAGGTCAACCTCCCAGCAGACTGGAGCTAGGCAGGACTTCAGGCCAGTGTCTGGAATCACTTAGTCGCATGTTAAGATCTCTGAGTCCCAACTACAGACCGAAATGCAGGTTGCTGAGGAAACCAGCTAGAAGATAGCAGGATGGGAACAGTAAGCTCTGAGCTGCAATTAAAAATCCCAGTGCCTAAATTCTGTTTATAGCCCATGGTAAGCATTTTGGTCTACTGACTCATTCCTGGCAAAAAGGTTCTGTCATAGCTTTTATCTGTAATGTAGAGTGTCTGTAATATTTCTAGCACAAATCACTGTACGTCTTACCAAAGTACTTATCCCTCTCATTATTGATACTAGATGATCTTGCTAGCTATATATTTATATAAATCAAATACATTCTCTAGGTAGAGATATGTACATACACACATGCACAAGCATGAATATACACATGCATATGTATATGTGTACATATGTGTGTGTTTATATATGTGCATGTGTATATTCATGCATGTGTATAACATGCATGCACATACATTCATGTGTGTTTGTACATATATATATGCCCACATGCATAGTTTTTTCTCTAAATATAAAATATATTTATGAATAACTGGGAGTTACTCATCTTAGTCGACTATTATTCATCAGGGCATGATCAGTGCAGAATGAATGCTAGGGATGTCCTCAGCTGGGGTTTTCTGACAAATGAAATTCTCTATACTCTGCAAAACATGATTTCCCTGGAAAGCGTCCTGCATTTTTACCCCATCAATCAATAACCTATGGCCTGCTCTTATGGAGTGTTACCATATTTTGTAGTTTTGTAGTTCAGCTGCATTTGTATCTCCATTGGAGACTGCACGAACAAGTGTGATATTCAAGCAAACACAATGCTAACGACATAAGCCCTACCTGGCCAGATCCAATACTCAATGCATGTGTGAATAATGGCATTATTGTGCCAGGGAGAGTTTACAGTGGGAATTCAGAGCGGCTACAGGTGGTTTGAAATAAAACAAAGAAAAGTCCGTTTACTCAGTGAGCTTACTAAAACATAGTTGCAATTCAGTAGCAGCTGATGATCATCTTTTTAAGATAACAGCCATCTGTCATGCACTATGTGCTTTTTGTAAATAAGAGTACTCTCTGGGCAATCCATGTGCTTCTGGATTCTCATTAGAAGTCTACTTTGATCTTTTGAGGTAAGGCTGGTAGGTAGCCTGCAGTTTGGGCCCTGCTATAAAACTTCCCAACAAAGAGCACACAACACACGCTGTGTGATGGCTTTGTGGGGGATACCACAGAGTGACTGGCATATGTAGTGGAAGAGAAATGATTTGAGCCATTCAACGCCTTCATTTCATTGGTGTAGGAATATATGGTGTCCTGTGTAGCAAAAGTGTGGTTCTACAAGGTGCAGCTGGAGCGAAGAGAAATATCAGGACAAGCATGCAGGCCCTCATCTGCTCTGAATTCCCTCTGCCTGCCCTTCTGCAAAGACACCCAGGTATGAAAACTCGTGACCTGTAGGCATTGCCACCTCTTCCATAGGGAAGTGCTCAGGGTTTCATAACAGAGGACCTTCCACCAGAGGCAGCAGTGCTGCATGGGGATATCTCGACTTAAAATGCAAGCAACTGTGACATGACTAGCTGCTGGTACTACCTTGGAACATCCCTCATCACAGACACAGCTGTGCTCTGCAAGGCTCAGTTTGCTGCTGTGGTGCTCAGTATTGCATGTCTTTTCTTCCATCCCTTTTTCTCTTGGCAGGTCTATGGTGGCTTTCTTTTCTGTGTCCATGCTGAGGATGGGGGGTCTTGGGGGTCATACTCGGGGAGCATGAAACATACTTTGCTGCCCAACTGGCACTTTTCTACTCTGCTTCTTCCCTTAACACAGTGTCCAAATGGGGCAAAGCTGTGTGACTAAGGTGTTACAGATGTGTTTTTCTGTGTAGCAGATGTCATGGGAACTGTCAAAGTATCAAACTGTTCTGAAAGATGATCTGGGAGTCTTGTTTCCATCTCATGATACCATTTCCATCAAGAAATGCCGGAGACAGATCCTGGCCTCACAGAGCAATCAAATTAACTGGGGAGCAGAAACTTAGTGGAGGGAGAGGAAAAGAAACTGCACCTTTCAGACTCTCCACCTTATCCCATTGATATAGTACATAGTAATTGTAACAATATCTATCTGTAGTGGTCATAGTCCTTCCAAATATCCCTATCCTGAAGTATTTGAAAACTATTCACAACCTTGCACTGCTCAGCTTTATCAGATATTATGATACCGGTTCCATTTGAAAGATGTGCTACTTGTTTCACTGTAAGACAAATTCCAGATTGAGCTGAAGGCCTCTATGGGATCTGCTAATACACTCTGGCTTGTCTAAGTAAATCTAAATTTCAGCTGTCCAGACTATAGTCAACCTCCTTATAGGCTTGTTATGAGGTGTTTTAGGAACACCATGGTGTGCTGCTGGGCAGTATTTCCTATGTTGGGAGTAACTAACATGTGTTTGTGCAAGCAGGTTCTGCAGAAGCAGAGCTATGTGCATCTGTGCAATGACAGTGTGGCAGCACTGTTTTGGGGTGCCTGAGCAGAGCTCTACAGGCAGACCATGTTATGAATGAATTTTGCTTCCAGGTAAAACCTTCTCTCCTCTTGCTAAAGACCTTGACTATGGCACTTGCCTTATACCTCCTATTTTAGGATACTGTCAATCCATGTGGATATCCATTAGGAAAAGAATCCTACTAACAAAAAATACAAAAGCAGAAGTACCATCTAGCACATTCTGGCACAAATCCTGAGGCAACTTGTCTTTGTTCGAAAAGGGTACATTTACACCGAAGAGTTCCCCAGTCTGCACAAAACTCCATACTTTGCCCCTGTTAATATGTAGCTGGTGTGGATCAAAAGCCTAAAACTTGATATATATCAAGTGCAGGGAAATAGCAGAACCAGAGTATAGTCCTTCATGAATTGTTTTATATAAAGAGTGTGTATTTATAATACTTTATATTAGTGAAGTACCAACTTATCATAGAATCATAGAATGCCCAAGGTTGGAAGGGACCTCAGAGGTCATCGAGTCCAACCTCCCTGCACACACAGGGTCACCTAGAGCATGTGGCACAGGGCTGCATCCAAGCGGGTTTTAAAGATCTCCAAAGAAGGAGACTCCACCTCCTCTCTGGGCAGCCTGTTCCAGTGCTCTGTCACCCTCACAGTGAAGAAATGCTTCCTTAAGTTCCTCCAACTTGCAGTGCTAGAGTCACTGGTATCCTGTTGCTATATGGTGGCATTAGAGACAGTCTGTCAACAGCCTTTTTGCTTGTCTGCATTTCAAGTTTTGCCCTAATGCAGCTACGGTGGATTGAAAGGAGACGAATCAGCAGTGCAGACAAGAAGGATGGTTTAGCTGCCAGGGCATTAGAGCTGGAGAGTCACTGTGTGACCTTGGGTGAGTTACTTAGATATCTATGTTTCCATTCCCCACTAGTTAATGGATAAATAGGTCTGCCCTGCATCGCTGCAGTGTTGTCAGCATAAATATGTCAGAGATGGTGGGGTGCGTTAAGTCAGTAGGGGTGGCACAGCCTGACATAGAAAGGCCTAAAATCCCCTTGCCACATAGGTGCTGAATGCATTCCAGGATTTGGCTCTCTTTGTCCTTGAGTGAATTTCAAAGGACATTCAGATAATCAAACACCACTGTATAATGAAGATAAAAGTGGGACAGTGACTTTCCAGGGAAATCTATGGTGGATCCACTTTTCCTGTTTTTTAATCTAAGAAATGCCATGTTAGTGCTTCAAATCTCAAAGATTCAAAATCCATTGGTTATTATTATTATTATTATTATATTATATTATCATTTTGAGAGTGGAGAAACAGCCTGGGTAGAAGAGTCAGGTTAAGGGTTTTTGTAAAGGGCAGCTCAGTTTTCTCCCTTTAGATCTTTACTGTAGAGCTAGCTCAGACTCTAATCTAGAGATTGCCCTTAACAAGATCCCTAATCAAATGTGAGCAGCATCAGCCCTGTCTGGTAGGTTCACAGAAGCTGAGTTGCTGCTCTCATGGACATCTATCATCCTTATAGGATGGATGAAGGCTTAATCACTTGTAGCCCATATCTGTCTTTAGTTAGTTTTCTACTGAAAACTGCAGAAAAACATGCATACTCTCCCATAGATGCCTCATAAAAAATAGCAGAATAGCTTAGTGTGTTATAGTCTGAGGAACCACAGGCCAAAACTGTAGAATGCATAGGCCAAACACATACTGGAGAAATAAATACTAGGGAGCCATAGTCTTTAGAAAAAAAAATTAAAATGCAGTCTTGTGAGAATTCATGCACTGTCATAGGACACAGAATCACAAAATAGCTGGTGTTGGAAGGGGCCTCTGGAGATCAGCCAGTCATATTCCTCTGCTCAGAATAGGGACATGGACAGGAGCTTGCTCACAACCATGTCTAGTTGGGTTTTGAATATCTCCAAAGATGGCAACTCCATGTCCTTTCTGGGCAAACTGTTCCAGTGTTGGACTGCGCTCACAGTTAAAAAAAAAAAAAATCTTACATTTAAATGGAAAATTTAAAGTTTCATATTTGTCATGTTTGGGCTAAGTTAAGTTAGATCAATTGAGGTACTTTTGCAGTGAAGCTCTAATTTAATTTAAATTCAGCCCAAGACACTGGCAAGCAAAATAGTTTCGACATCTGACAGCTGCTTGGAGACTGCAAATGGAATTTTGTGTGGCTTAACTTGGTCTCCAGAGAGTAGCTGACTGGGAAGGACATCATCTGGATAGACTGCAAAAATAAATCCTAACTTCATCCTAGGCTTGAGCTCCTCAGAAAGGCTGACAAGTATGAAGGCGAAGGGAGCCATGCTCGGCCTTGCTGTGCACCCAGTGGAGGAAGGGCTGACATAGTTGTTATACTCTACATTGATGCTCCGGGGTTGCAGTCACACAATGTGTCACGAGGAGAATGACGTTTTTATATATCTTCCTACATATCTACACTTCCTCCTTTTGGTCCAACACTGCAAACAGAAATATCATAAACATCTCATTGGCAGTGTTTTCAGTCAACATTAAGGGACTCATATGGATTTATTTCTCTGTGTCCTTGTCTTTGTGCCCTTTACATACAACAGAGATTAACTGCTGGACAGTTTTCTGAGTAGAGCCTTTTGAGCTTCTCTTATGTCTGCTTTCCTGAAAAAAACACCTTGGCTAAGGTGCAGGAAAACTGCAGGCCTAGAGCTAACTGAAGAGACAAATACTTTTTAGGTCACGGAATAATTTCTATATTGTGTGCTAAGTGCCTGGCCAGGTTAGAATTCCTTGAGTTCCATGGATTGCTTTGCTGCATCATCATGAATGGTTTCATACACAAAAGCTGACAAAGGAGGATGAGGAAAGTCACAGGGGAAAACAAGGGAAAAAAAAAAAGTGTATTTATCTGTAAGGAATGTTTCCAAAGGTTTTAGAATTATCCAAAAATAGATGTGCACATTTCTAAGGGCAGTGCAAGTATGGGTGGCAGGATCTTCTTGCTACTGTTTGGGGAATACTGGGGAGGGAGGTGGAAATGTATTGGAAAATATCTTCATTCAGCCCTCAGACTTGGCTTAAGCACAAGAACAGCTATTGACTTTTATCCCACGCCAGCCCAAAAGTGTTGCTGCCAGTGTCTGTATTCAAAGAACAGCCTGCACTTTGACATTAGCTGAGGTCTTCACCTCAGCCACATAAGGCAAGAGCTCTCCAGGCCAGTCACTGTCTGGTGCTTTAGGAATAAAGACTGCTTAAGCCCTTTTGCTCTTTGCTATTATTATTTTTTTTCCATTGGAGTTGCCACTTTGGTTGCACTCTGGTGCATCTCTGGTTTTATAAAATTTCTGTACATTGAGTCATAAAATCTCTAAAATCAAGGGTCTTTTCACAAACTTTTCCACTGGGGTGGGGGACAGGGAACTCTAATCTGTACCAGCTTTAAGAGGACAAACATTGTTTTTGTGCTCTTTGTTTTGCTTGTCATTTTTTCCCTCCCATTCCCCCATAGTTCAGAGTGACACCTAGTGTCAATGTCCTTGAGTAACAGTGAGTAAGGCTTGCATTTCTGCCACGGTGGGTGCCTGTGAGAGCCATGAGATGTGACTTCCGTAGAACTGTGCAGAGCTGGGTTTCATGCTGCTTCCATTAGCTCTCTACAGGGCATTCCTCCGTTTGTCCTCTTTATCCTGAAAAAATGTATCCTCAATTTAGTACCTGAACTTGGCATAGGCTTGGGCTAGGGACTTTGTCAGCAGAGGTGGCCCAAGGTCTTGAGCTTCTAGCTTGTTCTGATATACTGTCCTGTGTAAAAGCTCTATTTTCCACTGATTCACAGAGGCCAGATCCAGCTCATTTGAAGTCAATGGAAAGCTTTACATAATTCTAACAGAAGAAAGGCAAGTACTTACTAGAATATGGTTTCTTCTTCCTTTTGGTCACTGTTTTCAAGGTACACATTCCTGCATTTCACCAAAGAGGTTTTCTAGAGCATGATCTGTTTTACACTGTGGAATTAAGATAGAGTCTGGGCTAAGTTCATTATTGTTTGCTGTATTTTTCGTGTTACATGTTCCCTCATTTAATTGTTTTGAATAAAGCAAAACAAAAACAAAAAGTAATTACCAAGTATTTCCCCACATTTCACAAACTTCCTTTTTGAGTCATTGTTTGTGTGCCCTCCCTGGGAATTTGGTTCTGATCTCTTCTTTCTTACTGACGTGGTTTGAACTATTTTGAAATCAGTGGGATAATTTAACCACTGAATGTTTCTAGCCCAGTTTTGCACCTGATTTCATAATAACTTTTAAAATAAGTTATCATAGAATCTCTTGGGTAAATTCTGAAATTAGTATTCAATCACTTGCATCTATGAGTTCCAGAAATTAACATGGATTTTTCTGGAAGGGACTGTTTTGTATTACTATTGAGTTCTTTTTCATGATTATTGTTTCTAGTTTAGATATAAATAAGGAAAAAAGCCTAAATGAGGCAGAGACATGGAGAGCTGGCTAGCAACTGCTATTCTTTCTACTCTAAAATCTCTAGAAGTCTCGGAAGTGCTGTGTCCTATGGTTGTACCCCTCCTTTATTTTTCTCATGTCCATCCACATATCAAGAGGTCTTGCAAAAGTCTCTTCAAATAATCAGTTTCAAGACTCTGAGGTTCTCTTGGTGCTATGAGTACTCTCTTCTTGCCTTCCTTGGGCAGTGGAAAGACCTTGTTTGTTCTCCCAACCAGTGGCTCTACAATTTGCTCTTGAGCAGAATGATAATAAAAAAAGACTTATTGGAAAATCAGAGGTCCTATGCAGCTAAGTGAAATAGATACAGCTCTGGGAAGGCCCCACAGCAGGTATCTCTGTGGAAAGCTGGCAAAGTCAGTAATTACAGATTCCTCTCTGAAGCAGATCACATGACTTGATGAACTCCAGCTCCACACTGCTCAGGAAAAAGAAAGCTGTATCAGAGGTACTCTCTCTTCTGAGACCATCGGGACATTTCTTCTTCTTTCTCCTTCTCAGTATACTCCTCCCAGAGACTCTGTCTGTTTCTTTCCACAGCCATCAAATTCCATATTATCCTCAGTTACATCATAATGGGTGCTGCTCTGACTCTCACTGTCCTCTGAGCAGATGCTTTCAATGACCAGCTGGGGTGAAAGCCTTGAGAGGCCTTCACATTTTGTGGACAAACAGTTCAGTACACTTTTCTGGTGTGTGTGCTTATGTTTCTGGGCTGAAGAGAGTTCTTGATTTCTTGGATTGGCTTTCTGTCTTTGGATACAATTTTCACTGAAAGCATTTCCAAACGGTATTGCAAGCATTGGTATACTATCAACCAGAAGACTGTTGCTCATCACTTCTGGCGCTTGGCTAGTTTTGACAAAGCTTGGCAGCTTCAAGTTGCATTCTGCTGCCTTTTATCCTACTGCCTTCTCATCTCATAGAAAGTTTCTCATAGGCAAGCCCATCCAGACTTGCAAAGGAAAGCCTTTGTGAAAAAGCAAAATTCGTCTCTTTATTAATCCTCTTCTTTCATATTGACAATAAATGCACAGTACATCTTAGATTCTAGTAATACGAGTAGCCAAGAATCTACTATCTTATCTTATCTTATCTTATCTTATCTTATCTTATCTTATCTTATCTTATCTTTCTCCTAAATTTTTCCTATGTATTGTACATCAGTAAAAATATGCCTTTGGTTGAGGTGGCTCATGACACAACAGAATAAGGGGATTTCTAATGCTGCCCCTTGGCACTTATGAGGCTTTAAGAACTAAGGTGATACTTGGTCCCAGTGAGTTTAGTGAGTTTTTTCTTGACAGATGCCTTTTTTTACCCTGCATCTGAGCAACAAGCTGATTTTCTAAGATTGCATATCTCCTCTCAGATCACTGTAACGACTTTGTGAGTAGGGGTGGAGGGAGTAGTGGAGGAGGCCTGTGTTAATTTAATACAGATTTGTGTTCTGTTTGTTTTTTATCAGATTCACTTTGAAATGGTACAGATGAAATATTTTACAATATCTGAATTTTCTTCCATTAATCATGTTTTACATTCACATAAAAATGGATCTTGTACCAAGTAGTTCATGTTTATGTACACTGTAAAATTCACTGAGTAGTCACTCTATGGATAAATAAAGTGTGTACTTATGACACAAACTGAAACCAAATCCCAAATGCTTGAAGTCTATCTTAGTATCTCTTTTTTTTGGCACATGTGACCATGAAAGCCACTTTAAACATGCTAGATTTGCCATATGTCTGATTATATTTCTGGTCTCTCTGTGCAAGCCTGGATGTCCAACTGGTCTGGGGGGAGTTTATGATGCTTGGTTGGCACGAGAACTGTAAGTGTAAATGTGAAAATGAACAGAAGAAGGTTCAGCAACCTGAGTGCACAGCAATCAGTAAAGATACCCAAGTTGGTTATATCTTTCCTGCGTGGTCAGAGCTGGTCCTGGTCTTAATGCTCAGGAACACCAGGAAGAAGAAAAATAAAAAAAGCTCAACCAGTGTTGTCAATACAGGAGCTGTATGGATGTTCACAGAGCATGGCAGTGGCTGAGCGTGACTGAGTTGGGCTTATAAGAGACCACCTAGGAGCTGGGTGGTCTCTTGTGCAGCCAGTCTAGTTTTAATGCGTTAAGCACTTGACCCAAGGAGTGCAAATGCTATGTTGCGTTATTAGTGTTTAATAAGAATCAGTTAAGCAAATCGGTAGCCAAAATATGCAGAGTAATAGTATAAAGGTTAAAATGTTAGGTTCTAACTGCTGCCATCTGCTTCTTACTGAATGTGTTGGCGAAGAGTGAAGAGCCTGTGAGCCAACAATCGCCTTTACAATTAACAGTATATGCTGTGGTCAGAAGCTGTTTATTTTGGCTTGGCTGTCGGTAGTAGGGATATGTGCAAAGGGTCAGGGAAGGGGTGTCTGAGTCTGAGGTTCTTCCTCTACTTGCCAGGTATCCAACCTCCTACCCCAGCACTGGGCATCTTGCCTCCTCACTTGTGGCTCAATACATATATGGAAGCCAGCCCTTCAAGGTGCAGCTCTGCTGTGTGCTCTGTGGCCAAAAGAGCAGTGAGCTGTACAAAAATATAGGGCTCGAGAGAGGGGCTGAAAAGCCAAAAAGTGGCAGGGAGCAGACACTTAATGCCTCTCCCTATTGCTGCCTGTATAAGATTTTTCTCCATTCCAATGCAAAGTCAGACTGTTGCTGAAGGACATGTTCATGGCTTATAATGTAGGAAATGTCACCTCACGGGTCAGCAGAAGTCAAAGAACTGGCATAATTGTAAGGCTTCTTAGAAAAGGAGCGGCAAACAAGACAAAAATGCCCATTCTGTCTCTGTACAAATTGTGGTGTGCCCATGTTTGTGAGCAGTTCTGCCCTTCCCATCTCAGAAATGGTATGCAGAGCAGGAAAAAGTTGAGAGATCTTGCAACAGCTTATAGATGAGTTAAAAAATCAGTAAGCCAGATCTTTTAAGATTCCCTAACTGTTAGCCCAGGAGGGAAATGACTGAGGAGATCTATGATGAATTTATAAGCTCATGTGTCTTAGAGGAGGTGACTCTTCACTCTTCTTCAATACAAAACCTTGAGACTGAAAAAGAAGCTGGAAAGAGGAAAGTCCAGAATAGCGAAGAATGAACAGTTCTTCAAAGAAAGCACAGTGAATCCCCATGACTCCTCGCCACCAGATGTTGTGGATGTTAGGATTTTGTGTAGGCTCAAATGGTAATTAAACAAGTTTGCAGAAGCGATTTCCATACTGGTTTATTAAAAACAAACAATAGTTATAAGAATAATATCACTATATCACTAGGAGGAAATACCACCATATGCTTGCTCTGCTGTTATATTCTTCACTAGGAATCTTCTCTTAGCCAGTGCCAGGACAAGATAATGGGATATGTGGAGCTTTGGTCTGATTAGTACACTCTTAGATTCACACCAGTCATCATTAGCATGCCAGTGTATAAAAATTTGTTAGGGAACATTCATTTCAGAAAAGTTCACCACCCTTCAGAAATCCAGAGTGCCCTGAGAAAGTGATGGAGATGGTTTCTGCAGTCTGCATCAGGTTGTTCTCTGCAATCACACCAGGAGGGTAAAGCACATGGAAATTTTTAGCCAAAGTGTAATTATGGCAGAAGGTGAACTGCAGAGTTGACAATGGTTATTGAAAAATGCAGGCAATCATTCCTTTGCCAACTTTGCCAATCCGTTAACATCCTTTTAGCATATAACAGGGAGCATCGAAACCTAAATGTCCCCAGTAGAATTCCCTTTGGTAAATACTTTGATTTATCTGAGACATTGCATTAAAAAAAATAAAATTTAAAAATTAAAAAAAAACACATATAAAAGTAAAAAATAAAATCTTTTACTAAAGATTGCATGGAAAATGATTCTCTGAGGTTCACTCAGATCCACGTGTATCATCTTCCTTTAGAAAAGTTTTCTGATTCATAGTCAACTTCTTGGTCAACCTAAGTAAGTTTAGACTCAAATGTGTCTGGACTCATCCTTTCCAAGCGCTCACTTGGAAAGGCTTTTCATTTGCCCTGGCAATTATCATCGTGCTGAAAACCTGGGTGTTTAGAGGCCTTGTCTTCTTCTCTTGGTAAATCCTTCTGGGCACTCTCTGAGCTTTAATCTCCTAATACTAGAGAGAGAAAAGATATAATAAATCAGTTAAATCTTTTCAAGGTGGGATATCCAGAGGTGGCTGCATCAGTCATCATATTGATACCAATATTGTAATCCTGTTTTCTGAAGTGCTGTCCATTGTCACATTTTTGCTTTTATTCCTTCAAGCTTTTCTTAGGTAGGGATTCAGGAGAGTACACTTGCATCCTTCAAACAGAATTTTAAGTTTGTTTGCTCCCATGGAAAGTTGAACATATGCACAGTTGTTTTTCTTGATACAGAGTTTGACTTTTATTCTGGGCTCAGGTATAGGTCCATCACATGTTTTTTGTCACAAATTGGAGCAGAAATGTGCTTCCCTTCCTTTTAACATATGTGAAACTGCTGAATACTTACTAACGGAGGAAAGTCTGTGAGCTCAGTCCAACACGCTAACCCCCTGGCAAAAACTTCAGCTTGTAATAGGACTCAAAAGTGAAATTACTCTAATAGGAGGTACAAAGGTGAATTAAAAGATGGATGTTAATTTGGAGTGGGAGTAAATAGGCCTGACTCTTTTGAAATGGATGAAACTGCACTTGCTTGCACCAAGTCTGGATTTGCTTCTGTCTCCCTGTGAAACCTGTGGAAGAACAGGTGCAGTGCTTGGCTCCAGCTGGGAGCCTGGGTGTGTGTCCTGAGCTGTCAGTCCTGCCCTCACCATTTCTGTTCCCAAAAACAAAAACAAGCCTGAAGGAATTTGAACATGATGGTTTTGTTCTGTTAATAAATACCAACTGCAAACCCGTTTTTCTGGATCTCTTTGTGGGGAGGGAAAGACAGTGTTAGGAAGCAGAAGATGAGGGGGAGCTTCAAAACTTATATTTATAATTGTGAAGGTAAGGAAAGGCTGAAGGAAGGCCTACTCTGGACAGCAATGGAGAAAGAGAGCATGATAACAAAAATACATTAAAAATAAAACCAAAGCATAAAAAAGAAATGGCTGCAAAAAAGGATTTGGGCAAAAGCATTTCATATGAAGAGTCATGCACACATATGGGATAAATTACTGGGAAAGGGCATGGAAACAAAACTTCGTAAATGTATATTTAAAAGCAAAAGAGTAGAGGGGAGAGAAGCAGAGACAAGGGATGTTGCTAAAGAAACATGATGAGAGAGGCTGCCTAGGAGCCAGCAGGAAATGTTAGCAAAATTGCTGCCAGCGAAGAGGTTGACAGAGACGATAGTATTCTTCTCTTGCTGCTTCTCCGGTTTATAGAACATCTTTGGGGTTTAGCTCCTGCTAAAAGGCTCCAGTCTGACGCATGTAGGATTGTTGGGAAGGAGAAGCATGAGGAAGCAAGGTTGTGAAAGCAGAGGAACAGAAGCAAAACAGCCTGTCCCTCACTGAGGGAGTGGTTGCAGGGCAGGAGGAAAAAGAAAGAAGAAGGGAGCAAGTACCCTCTGCAAAAAAACTCCCCTTGGCTGCTATCCAGGAACTCCTATCGGAGCTGAAGGTACTTTTGGCATGTGTGGTGCTAAAGCAGACCTTATCCATACCACAGAATTCAGAACTGCACCAGCTATCTGCAAGCATTGGCAAAGATAGCTGTATTTGGGATGATTTCTGGGGTATATCTGTTCAGATCCCCCCATTCCAACACGTTTCCAGTGAGGGCTTCATCCTGATTGCTGAAACTGTGCTGAACTTAGCTTGTCCCTATTTACACTTGCAGCTAATTCACATTCAGCAGTGTTTCAGCTGCTTTGGTTGCTGACACCTGTTGTCAGCAGTGGGTAATTTCTTTTTTTAGGACAAGCATACATTGCCCTGGAGCTTAGA
The DNA here is from genome assembly GCA_032273925.1 of Rhynchotus rufescens. Lineage (NCBI taxonomy): Eukaryota > Metazoa > Chordata > Aves > Tinamiformes > Tinamidae > Rhynchotus > Rhynchotus rufescens. The sequence goes on from JAVCKT010021178.1 coordinate 36,570, forward strand.
AAGGGCCTTAAATTAGACTTAATTCTATTCAGATGTAGTTAACAGTATTTAATTAGCACAGTCGTAAAGCAAAAGTCAGTCTATTCCTTGGATCAGTAAAATGCATTTTGGATGCTTTCCATATTGCTGCAGGAGTCTGACCTTTATTTATTTTATTTTATTTTTTTTTATCTTTAGCCCAAGAAATGTGCTGGGACTTTTCAAGCATTTTCAGAGTAAGGGCCACATCTTAATAGACAGATTCCTCTGCAGATGGCTTCCTGGTTGTTTGCAATTGCAAAACTTCACTGAGGCAATTACCATAATTGCAGACATGGGAATGTGACATTAGGAAAGCATTTAATATATTCTCAGCATCTGTTATGGTCCTACTGCAAATGGAAACCATGGGGAGATGCCAGCACTATGGATAGGACTCATCTTTGACTGGTTAGGAGTTTGCATCTAGTCTGAACTATGTGTGTAGGTACTTTCTTTAAAGAGTGAAGAGAGACAGGAATGTCCAGGGGGTGACTCATCCATTCTCAACTGGTATCCAAGGGAAGAGCAATGACTTGCCCTCTGGTGGTGCTCTATTTTCTGTGAAGGTGACTAGCTTAGATTGGCAACATCATATTAGGTGACATGTCAAGTAACATGAATCTGACATGACAGTCAGAACTAGCTGACAAGCTTTGAGAACTTTCACTTCGTTTCAAAGAAATGCAGAGCTGGCAGAGAAGTTTTCAATTTGCCCTGGCAAGAAGACACTCTATAAGTGTATGAAGCAATAGGGGCATATCAGCAGTAATAAAAAATAAAAATAAAAAAACCCCATGGCTTTTGAACTAAAAGCCCTAGCTATATAAACTCAGTAAAGAAGGACAGCAGTAAGTTTTAACTTTTCTGATTCTCCTTTTCTGCTTTTTCATTCAGTTTCTTGCCAATTTTTGTTCCCTAGTTTACATGGAAATGACTACACCACATGCCCAGAATGTCATCCTCCTTAAATCCATTTTTAACAACACTAGTGAACTGTTTATCTGAGAATGTATTTTCTGGTAAACTATTTTCCTTTTGCATGGCATAATTAAATATTCATGAGAAAGAAGAAAGGGGCAGAGCATGAGTAAAAGAATGAATACCATTCATAGGAGCGTAAATATATATATATTTATAAATATATATATATATAAAAGAGTCAAAAATTTCAGTCAAAAAGAAAGTAAAAGTAAAACAGACCAAAGATGATGAAGAGCCATGCTGAGTGGCCTCTGGGGTGAGTGATGGCAGGCAGGATCTGAAGTGGGAGGTGTTCTATGAGCTCTGTGCTGTGGAACAGGATGCAGCCAGCATCTGAAAGGTTGGATTCCTCCTCATTTCTGAAAAAAAAAAAAAAAAAAAAAAAGAGCGGTTACAGATAGGGAAAAAAGCATTGTCTGCAATGCAGATCTGCTACCTCCATGATATAGACCCAACCAGCCAAGTTGGGTATTCTGTATGAGTTAACTACCCATATATATATATATATAATATACATGATATAGTTTATATATATATATTTATATGGGTATATGTGTATATATATATAATGAGCTCATATTACGTAGCAAGGGGTTGGCTCACTTACTCTCCTCCTTAGCTGTGTTATATACATGGCCAGTACTGAGCTCAGTGCTTGCCATAGATTCATAGTTACTGAGTGAGCTTGCCGCAACCATGATGGTGACATATCCCAGTCCCTGCAAGCAGCAAGCCTCAGGCCAGTGTTTTTCATCTCAGGATTTGCTATTAGTTGCCTAGCTGGACCCCGCTCAGAGCGCTGCCTTTGCTGCATCTCCTCCTTGTGTGTCTGACCACAGCATGCAATGGAGTGGAGTTGGACCTCTCAGCCAGGGCAAACTGTATGGCTCTCTGGATAGAAGCTGTATAAATTCACTGTGCTGGGATGGCTAATCATCTTTGGGGCATTGAATGGAAACATCAGCTTGACGGTAATTCCTTCTAAAGCAGAGCACTTATGGCTGGGGCTCGCTGCTGTAATGACCGAAGAGTCACTGCCTTCTGTCCCTTGGCATCTTCCAGCCCAATGGTTGTGCCAGTTCAGTTGTTCCCATGTGTAGAAACCAAACTTAAGTATTAAAAACATCTCTATCCCTCCTTTACTGCCAATTTAACCTGGAGCATTTCAGGGATGTCGCTCAAACCGCAGCCAATGCCAAACTTTCATTCCACCGAGGGTGAAAGTGAAACCACACTGAAAATAAGCATAAGTGGTGCTGGTGTAGAAAATGTACACTGAAGGTGATGCTAAAGGTGTTTTAAAAGAAAATTACTTAGTCCTAGTTTTTAGGTTAGCCTGAAATCTGAACTAATGTCATTATACTGCCAAGACACTGTAACAATCAAGCTTTTAGAAGCAAAAGCCCGGAGTTCTGCCAGTTAAATGTAGGCTTTTTATCAATTTGTCAATTAAATGTAGCTCAGACATCCTAGCAGTGAGAACAGGACTCCTATGAGCCTTCTAACATGGCACTGCCTCTGAAATACTTCCTCATTCTGCTCCAGCCATTTGGCTCCTGTGCTGTTGCAAACACCAGTACAGCTGTGTGCTGAAATAGGTTGCGGAAATACTGGGTTTACTTGTAAATTCAGATATTCTTTACTTCCTAAGGAAAAGCCACATTTTGGCCTCCATTTCCCTCCTCTTCAGTTGTGATTGTACATCCTGCAGTGCAGCCAAGCTCCATAACAGTTGTCAAATCACCTGGGTTATTCCCTCCTCTTTTGTTCTTCCATCCTACTTTTCATCATCATTTTAGACAAGCACCTTGAAGCTGAGGGGGGAATGAGTGGTGAAGGACGGCAAAGTGTGCGAACCTCTTCAACTGGCCTTGCTGCTAGAGAAACTATAATATTCAGGCTGAGGATGCAGGGGCTGGGCAGAGGGAAGAGCTGGCAGCCTCCTGGAGCCATGCATGCCCACCTTCCAGCATCACGGCATTATCCTCCTCTCCTTCCCGGCTCTCGGGTTAATCTGTCAGGATGTGGGACATGCTGGCTCGTGAGAATTTGGGTATATGACATAGCCAATTTTCTGCTTGTTGATGCTTGATTGTGAAAATCTGTAAATGATTGGAAAGTCAACTGGTTTAATTGGATTGTGGTGTATTTGTACAGATGGATGAGTCTTCCAGTTCCAGGCCAATATTTTCCAGAGTGACTTGGCAGTCTCTTAGCTTTGAAGTGTACAATATGAGACACCTTAAAAGGGATGGGTTTGAGGAGGTTTTTTTCTTTCTTTCTTTCTTTCTTTCTTTCTTTCTTTCTTTCTTTCTTTCTTTCTTTCTTTCTTTCTTTCTTTCT
>JAVCKT010021180.1:0-11028 GCA_032273925.1 Rhynchotus rufescens
CTCTTCAGCTGTTTGTTTGAACCGCGCCTCTTGATTTCTATTGATTTCCTTTTGACTTCAAGTCTTTCAATTGTACTTGTACCACGTTTTCAAGCTTTCTCTGCAATTGCAAGAGCTAAATCTTTACTTCTGGAGAGGAGGAGAAAAAAGAGACGTTGAAATTTTTCTGCAGTATTTTGGTGCCAAGAATTAGGGACTGAAGAAATGCACAAAAACACAGTTAGTGGTAAATCAGGAGAGAGATGGTGATATAAAAAGGAGAGAAGGGAGAACAAAAGAGGGAAAGTGAGAGAGAGAAATTGGAGTAAGTGCTAGATATGCTTGCCTTCAACCATGCAGGTGACACTACAAGTCACAACAGCCAGAGGACTTGTAGGTAGAGACAATATGTGTTATTATATCAACTAGTGAATTGAGGACAGAACAGGCATTGCTCCCTGGAATGCAAGGTCTGAAAGGAAAGACCCAACCTGCAGATGCAACCAGAGGATAATGGCCCAACTTTAAGGAAAGGAGTTGCTGTCTGCTGCCGTGGTGGCTGTCTTGGCTGACAGACTGCAACTGGTCCATGAGCTGTCATGTCTATGGGTACAAGTGCTGTTTAACACCTGAGTTTTCCTTGCAAGCTGTGGGTCCTTTAGTAAACTCCTGCTATCTGTGGCATGGGCAATAAGGAGGGCCCATGGTGTGTTGTCAGGTGCCTCTGCTCCAGATGCCACTTGCTCAGCTGCCTTTCTCCCTGCTCTGGTGCTGTCCATGTCACCTTTCAGCTGCCTGGGCAGCTGCTGGCCTTGCTGGGAGGCAGTGGTGCAGCAACAGTGGTGTCCAGCCAAGGGTCTCGGTGTGGTGCAGTCCCCTTGCATACTCCTGCTACCACCTGCTGGAAGGAATCAGCCCTGCGTGCCTGTCAGTATCGTGGAAATCCCGCTGGGAGCAAGAATTTAATGGCATTGCTGGGCCTCAGCTGATGGTGCAAGGACTGGTGGCAGTGTTAGGACTGACCTACCTGTTTGCTTCCCCCTCTTTGTGTGTAAAAGGGCAAAGATTATTAAGTCTGGGTTTCTCTCCCTTGTTTGTGGCCTCATGCATGTAGTTTTGGAGCTAGGACTTCCGGGGTCTTTCTTGGCTCCAACACTATCCTCCTTCACAGCCTTGGATAGGGCTTGGATTTTTACCTGTGCCCTGTTGCTGCTTAAACCACCAGCCACTGGTGCTCCTCTGTTCCCTCCATCTAGGAAACATTGGCCATTCCTAGACAGGTGCCGTTAGCACCTCCGTGCTCCCAACCTCGTTCCTCCCCATAGGTCCCACATATCTTGAAGCCAAGCAACATTTCACCTATGGCAGAAGCATGGACATGTCTTCAATAGATCACCATGGCTGCTTGTCACTGAGTGGCAGGAGAAAATTGTGCCAAAAGCCAAAATATCAGCTCACCACGCTTTGCTGTGCAAGCTGGGCTGGGGACCAAAGACCGTCAGTGCAAGGCTGGAAGCTTGTGTATTTTGGTTATGGGTTGTTGAACAAGCGGCACAGCTTTACCCTACAGGGTATCATAAATAAGCAATGAATAAGCGGAGAAGTGAAAAGGAAAAGTATTTGCCTGCAAAAATATGCCACAAAGTAAATGAGTGAGGAGTAGCTGGACTGTGCTGTGCAGGGCCAGCTCTGTCTAAAGCCAATGCTTCCAGCAGCAGGGCAGGTGATTTAAGAGACTGCAGGTAAACACAGGCTCCTACATACTGTTTGGAGGAAAAGTGGCAGAATAAATATGCAAATCCTTCTTATGTGACAGCCAGGATGGTAGAAATGATTATGGAATAGACCTGTAGAAGGCTGATTAATAATTTATCCTCAAATGGAAGTTAATTCTTGGCTGTGCAGCGAGGATAATAAGGCTGAGGAATCAATAGGAACATTTACAACTCTGCAAAATGCATTTACAAGTGCAAAAAGATGGGTTGCTTTGTGACCATGCATTGCATGAGCTTGGGGAGAGAAAAGGGGAGAGCCTGAGACTACAACAGTGCATCATCTGCCAGCAGACCAGTCTGGAACTGACTGGGCCCTGGCAAGCACCAGCGGAGCCCAGCACCAGCTCTGGATCAGGACTGCAATATTTATGACCCTCTGCAGTTAACAAATGCTATGACAGCCCAAGGAGGGCACATTAATTAAGCTCAGGCAGTTATGAAGGATCCCATTAGGAGGGTGGTTTGGACAGGGCAGTGGAGCTGTGTCTTCAGCCAGGGTATGACTGGCCTCAGGGACAGAGTGTGGAAGGTTGGCCTGGGACCTCATGCTTCTGATTGCCATGCATGTATGGCCTGGCTAATCCACCTCTCCACCCTCTCTACTCTGCAGCACATGCATAAAGGTCTCATTCCACCCTTGCAGAGAAAGAAGCAACTACAAACAACCTCCTCTGATGTAAATTCTTAAATATATGCCCCATATCTTGCATATGCTCTCCAGCAAGGTTCATTGGGCAGCTGGAGGTTCATTGCCTTCTTCTCCAGGACCTGAAGCACTACTGTGTCAACAGCTCTGATAGCCTGGGTGATAACAAAGCTGGAAGAGCCTACATGTGGCCTGGTACAGGGCTGGGAGCAGGTACCTATCTGTTGCATCTGAGCAGATGGAGGCGTGCAGCTTGGACCCAGCCTCTGTGACTCCTGAAGGGAGATGAGCCCATGACATGTAAGTGTCACCAGCAGCTTTCAGTGTGTGTTTTTCAAGTTCCCAAAAAAAGTCCTGAGAAGTGAGAAGAAGAAAAGGAGAAAAAGAAAAAAGGAAAAGAAAAAGCCAACCTAGTGTCACATCGTAAATCACCAAAATCCACACAGACACTGGTGATGAGCTTTCCTCTGTAATTAGACCAGTGACATTCTGGGGGAGCAGGGGGAGGTGTTGAGGCTGCTCCCTGGAGATGTAGCTGATGCTCAGACCCTCCCTACCTTCAGCAGAGATAACAGATTTGCACAGATTTCTTCCTAGCGCTGCTCATTCCCTCAGGGCCTTTGGCAGAGTGTCCCCAGGCCCTGGATGGCATGGTCTGTCCCAACCGAATGTTTCAACAGAGGGAATGTGAGGGAGAAATGTGAGGCTGGAGGGACCCTTGTAGGTTGTCTTGCAAGATGCCTCTCCCCAAGCCTTCCCAACAGATGGGTGTCCAGTCTGCCTGTAAATACTGCCAGTGAAAGAGTCTCCATCCCTACCCAACGGCTTGTTCCATGATTTCTGTATGCTTGAAGTTGACTGAGTTTCCTAACATCTAACCTAAAACATCTCTGTTGCAAAAGGAGCCCATTTCCCTCATCCTGTCCCTACAGTGCACGTGAAGAGCAATCCATCAGTGTCCTCTTACAAAACCTTCTATGCACTGAAATATTTTTACTTGCTGTCTTCTGGTCTTTTTTCTTCAGACCAAATAAGATCAGTTCCTTCAATTTTCTTTCCAAGGTCAGGTTTTCCAAAGCTCTTATCTTTGTTACAGTGTGATGCCAAGAACAGCACGCAGCCCTCTGGATGTCCCACCTGCTGTGTGCAAAGCAGAATAGTCAGTGTCTGAATGTACTTCGCCTCTCGATGTTCAATGGGAGGACATGGTTTCTGGATCAAGACAGTGAAAGGCTAGAGGTGTCCTGAGTGATGGAGGTGAAAGGTCTGAAAAATCGTGAATGTTATTGAAAAGATGAAGAGGGAATGACTGTTCACCCTTTCTTTCAATGCAAGGTCCAGATAAAAGTAGCAGGAGAAAAAAATAAGAGAAATTATTTGCACTATGTATAGAACTCCTTTCCTCAGGATATGTGGAGATTAGCAATTTAAAGGAGTTCAAAAAGGAGGTCAAAAATATACTGAAAAAATCCAAACAAGCTATTAAATGGCAAGCCACAGTCTTTGACTGAAGACATTCTCCATCAAAGGTTATGGAAGTCTAGGGAACTATCCTGGAGAAACATCACACACTGGCACTCTTGCACATAACTTCACTTGTCTTCTCAGATACAGCATGGGGCTACTTGGACCTTAGATGTGTCCTTATGGGATGTTCTCCTGCTCGCCCGGGAGCACATGCTGGGCTCAGATGGGACACTATGGTGATGGGAAGGTGACCTGCCTTACATCATGTGTGGCTACAACTTTGTTCATATCTCTAATCATGGGCCTAAGGCAATTTGCAGTAAGATTTCACCCAGCCCATCTCAGACAGGCATGAGATCAGCTTACAGTCTAGAGTGACGGTCAAGGACCCTGGAGGGCTGAGATTCAAAGCAAAGTGCTATCTTGGTCCATCAGAACTGGGCTGGACCTGTAGGTAGTGGTGGCTTTGCTGTCTGCAATTTGCTTTGAACAGACAGGAAGGGCCTGGTTTTGAGGTGACTCACACCCCTACTCACTGCTACCAAATCTGGGCCCTGGGTATTCAAGAGCAAGAGACCCTGTCCTGGCAAGGAGCCTCATAGTCTGAGTCAAAGAATGCCTGCTGGATGTGAATGACACTCCAGGCTTTAGAGGGTCCTGATTTATAAATTGTTTCGCGTATCAGCATCTCTTTACAGGGGTTAGTGTGGACTGAGGCACCACACAGCTGAGCTGGTGGAAATATGAGCTGGATGGACATTTCTTGCAGGAGAAGGTGTGTAACTGCTCTCAGGCAGGCTGGTGGCCTTGATAGAGAGGAAAGGGCCATTCCAGAGACTGAACAAGGCCATACAGGCACCTACACAGGCACTGAGAAGGATAGCGAGCACAGAGGTGGGGTTTTAACAGTTTATTTTTATGATCCTCCTTCCTCCCCCCTCTGAGGGTTCCTGGAAGTCAAGACTGACACCTGCCAGGATGTGAGATGTCCAGACAAAATCAGAATGATCCTCTCTGAAGCGGGAGCAGAGGGGAACGGGTTTCAGGCCCTGCAGAGATCAAAGGGGCCAGCTGGGCTTGGGGAAGCAGGGCTGGGCAATTCCCAGGTGCCGGGGACCGCCGTGGGTGTCAGTCACGTCCCCCAGCACATGCTCCTGCGCTTGGCATCTGACTCGGGGGCAGCTGGCGGCGGCGAGGCCTTGGCCCGTGCACCCCCTTCCTTGAGAAGCATGACAGAAGGGATTTAGTGGCTTGTAAGGTGACCCAGGGTTGACCAGCTCGCAGCGCTGGGGTGGGAGAGGCTCAAGTGGCTTTTCATCTCTGCCCTTGGTCTCTTGGCCATCCGCTCCACAAGCCCTGCAGCCTGTCCGCCCCGGAGCTGGAGGAGCGGCAGCTCCGATCCCTGCTGCCTGCCTCTCAGGCCCTGCTCTGTGTCCTTCCCCTCCAGAAGGGCAGCATTGGTCTCTCCAGGGTATCCCAGGCCCAGTGGCTCGAGCTGGAGATGTGAGGGCTTACGGGGACAGGCAGATGCCATTCAGACACAGAAATGTCCAGTCACTGGGAGAGGGCTGACGTCCCTTTGCATGTCCCTGTTGCCCTTCTGTCCTTAAATCCCTGTGGCAAAGCTTCAGTATTGCTCAGAAGGAGAACGATCTGCAACAGCACAGCCTGCTCCTGCTTTCTGCCCTGTGTCTGCCCCGCCAGGACACCCCAGCGCCAAACTCATCCCACCACCGGAGCTCGCACAAGCAGCCTAATCATTACACCCTGCAATGCAGGGGATAAAAGCTTCCCAAGGGCCCAAAGAGAGCCCAGGCCTGCCCAATAGGGAGGGAAATATGTAAGAACAGCTCCATTAGGAGGATGTGGCCAACACCACTTTCACGTGTCCCTCGCCTGCTTTGGGCCAGTTCTATCTGGTTGTCTTCTCCAGCTTTTGCAAGAGAAACAGGATGGGGCCTATCTGGGCTTGTTCTGCAAACATGAGTGGCTCCAGCATCCCCTCGCCACCTTCCCTCTGGTTGCACTGCCCTGTCCTGCCTCCTGCTCCCGGGTGGCCCCATTGCCATTGCTGGTGTCCTCTGTGCCTGCCTGGCTCTTGTACCCCCTGTCACCACTGGTGGACACAGGACGGCAGCGTCGCTCTTGCTGTTAGAGCCCGAACATTCGTGTCCTCACCGAGGGGATGATATTAGCTGCTCTTGTGTCACCCTGTCTTTCCACTCACTCTGCCAGCCCTGTTACTCCTCTGCAGCCTTCCCACCCGCCAGGCAGCACCCACACTTTCCATAACTCATCCTCCTCTCATAGGAAGGCAACAGAGTGTAGGGAATAAGCATGTGGATACAAGGAACCAGAATGATTTTTGTCGCCTTGTTTCCTGTACTCTGTCACTGGCCCTTTCCCTGAGGACGCTGGATTGAGTCAGGTTCATGTGACTGGGCAGGGCTGAGCACGGGCATCTAATTAGTTCTAATGAGAACTAACTCCCTGCTGCAGTCAGGCCTTTGGTGAAGATTTAACCCAATGATGAGTGGCTCAAACCTTGCATTTCTAGTGCAAAAAAAAAAAAAAAAAATCAGTTTATCCAAGGTGAATAGCTCAGAATGCACTGGTCTTTCTGAACATATATATTTATCAATCAAGGTCCTGCAGCTGTCTTAAGTCTGCCCTGCCAGAGGTGATTGAGGAGAAAGGAGCAGATGCAATACAGGCCTGGCAACATTAGAGGGAGCTTTGGGAAGGGGTCTGGGACGAGGAGGAACCAATAACTAGATGTAAATTACATTTTGCGAGTTTGTTTAAATAAGGGATCCAGTTTAATCCCAGCGACTGTTTGCTTAGTGTACAGCTGAAAATTAGCATCAACAATTTTATGCACACTAATAAATTTAAGCCATTACTCTCTCCATCTGCAGCTTCATTCATATAGTTTAAGAATCAAAGCGATTTCCCTGCAAATTTCTAAGGCTCGGTAATTTACTCCAAAGAACGTAAATAGAAAAGCGCCTGCAGGCCTAGGGAGATGGTCTTTTAAGCCCTTCCTCCTGCTCCTCCTCCTCCTCTTCCCACCCATCTCTGGCTAAAATGACACGAGCTCTGTCCGGGTGCAGGGTCCCCGGGAGCCTGGTGAGACCTTGTGTCCACAAACAGAGAAGCGAGACCAGCACCCGAGGCATGAGGGAGCAAATAAATCACGCATTACAGCTCTCTGCTCCTGTGGCCGGGTGGAACATTCCTCCTAAAGAGAAACTTGTTATCCCCCCGGCACCGGCCCTGCCACATTCCAGCCATCGGCCGCGGGGCCTATAAATAAATACCCGCGTGAGAGCAGCATGTTGGCAGCCCCGCCAAGAGGGTGTTCATGCCTGTGTTAGCTTAAAAAACAAGGGAAAAGAGGGGAAAAAAACAGTGCAAGGGAGCCAGCTCGCCTCGCAATCTCAGTACAAGATGTTAGGCTTGGGGCAGGGACAAAGCCTGCATGAAGACGTTTAATAAAGATTAGTTTAGTCTGAGGCCTTGAAATGTGGTTAGGATTAATGTTATAAATTGTCTTTTTTTTTTTTTTTTTTTTTTTTAATTCAGAAAGTGTCCCAGCTCAAGTGAGGCTACTCCAAAAAATCACGGCTGACCCATATCCCATTCCCCAAAATTATGTGGCTGGAAACGTGGATCAACTTTTTTGTAGCTGTCCCTCTGAAGTATTTGATTTCTGTTTTCATTCTTTCATCAAAATACTCCATATTTTGAAAGAAAAAGGGCGTATTTTAAGGAGAAAATTTCAACCTCTTTGTTTTAGAGCATTTTAATTGTTTCAAAATGTATACATTTTCTTATAAGGTAGGAAGCATAGCTAAGCAGCTTAGAAACAGCTTTCTAGGAGAAAATCTCTGCTTATAGATCAGAAACATTTGGCTACATAAGAATGGGAATTTGCACTGACATGGAGACTACCATTTTTTAATGTTTATGTTGCACTAAGCCAAATAATAGGCTGGTCAGAGCTCTACAAAGAACAGTAGTTTGCAAAGTTTAGAAGGCAGAAGGAAGGCTGAGTTTTCCAGAGCTGTAACTCTCTTAGCTAGAAATGTCCATCTCTTCTCCTCTCTCCTCCCACTGATTTCAAAACTCTCTGCAAAAGAAAATTTCCAAAGAAAATGTGTTTGGATCAGATTAATTAATATTTTAACGTCAATGTTGAAAAATATCACAGTTTTTTAGTGTTCAAGCAGAAAGTCATGTTGAAGCATGAAGTGTTCCCATGAGCTGATAGTGGAGCAGGTTGTGTGGTCTCTAAAGGTGGAGACAGGATGGGTCTAGAGGATCTGGGAACAGTGACAACAGACTGGGATCTTCCTGTATCATTGACAGAACTTATGAGTCCAAAAAATGAGTCATAGAGAAGAAGGACTTCCTTGGAGTCAGACTTAGCAGCTGATATGAGATCCTGATGTGATTTATCAGTCTGTTCTACAGAGCTGAACCAGATCCCCATTCACTTATTCTTTATTATCCACACCAAGGTGTCAGATCCAGTGAGCCAGATCCTGACCCCATTGCATCTAAACTCCAGATTACTCCTCTGAAGACAACAGCCCACCTCAGTAGGTGCAGCCAGCAGGCGTCTAACAAGGTAGCACTAGCTGTGCATCAGACCAACCAGACTTGGAGCATCTCTGAAGGTCCCGATGGATTGGCCTATACTGGGGAGTAAGTGCTGGTGGCTGAATTGCTGTGCCTCTTTCCTTAGCATCTTCTTCACAACCTACAGCTCGTCCTACAAACCTGCTTTCTCTCTTTAGGCAATAAATTTTGGGCACTGGGGAACGAAGCGAATGCCAGGCTGATGTGAACCCCTCCATCAAAGTCTAAGTTTGATGCATCCTCTGCTTTTCCAGCCTAAGTTCCCCTCCTGTATACCAGTTAATAGAGTTGTTACCCTATTAGTTTAAAGGGCTGTTTGAATCCTATTAGAATATTAAATTATCTAGTATAGTGCTGCTGGCAAAAGCCAGCACAAAGGGCTGTATGTTAGTTTGACAGATAAGCCGTCACTCTCTAAGTTAGCTACATTTAAAAGCCAACATCTTTGTTCTGTGAAAGGGGATCAGTGGGTGAAACGCCTGGAGAGGGGATGCTCCTCTCCTCCTGCCAACACTGTTCTGCTCCATGAGGTGGTGCAGAGTGGCGACTCCAGCCTTCCTGCACAGAGGTTTCGGAATGCGTCCTCCTCATGCCTTATTTTCAGATGATGCCTTTCTTGCAAGCACTGCTCTTCTCATCTCCCAGATGAGGATGTTGCCTGGGTCTCTTAGAGAAGTCAAGGTAGGGAACAGGACAGGTCTGAATGGGAAGCACAGAAGCACCCAGGAGAGGTCACAGCCCCTCCACAAAGCCAGAAAAGGGACTGTTCCCAAAGTAATATTCAGGTGACACCTTTGCTGTTCGGAGAACAGATATTAGCTTGTGTGGATGGTCCCTATTTCCTTGCCAAGCTCCTTTAGGAAGAAGTAAGACTCTAGGAAATCCCTAGAGAAGCTCCTCAAAGTGTCTTTAGGTTAGGGTGACTCTTATAGGCGCGTCTCCTGTCCTGGATGGGATGGGTGAGGTAGAGCCACCTACCCGTTCCTACTAAGGCCATGGCAGCAAGCGCCCTGCTGTGAGAGGAGCAGTGTGAAGCTGTCCCAGATGCGCTCCCGCCTGGCCACGGAAGCCGAGCAGCTGCGCTGCCTCGGTGCAGGGTGTCCTTACCGCTCCTGGAGCAGGGAGGCTGAAAGAGCTCGGCTTGTTTAGCCCGGCGTGACACCCGCGGAGAGGGGATCTGGTTGCTGTCTATAAATACGTCAACAGGGTTAACAGCGGGGAGGAGCCGCTGAAGCTAAAAGAAGATCTTGGCACTGGAGCAAACAAGGCTAAAGCAGAGGGAAGAAATGTAGGCTGGAAATTAGCAGCAGGTTTGTAACCATCCGAGCAAGGAGAGTGTGGAATAGCCATCCCACCAGGGTAGCTTGGGCCAAAGATGATGCTTATGTAAGACAAGGCCTGGTCTGTCCATGAAGGGGCTGCTACACTGAATGTATTCAAAGTAATAGTCTCTAGACCCAGTTGTGTCATCCATGGAAGTCAAGGATTGCTGGGGCGAGGCTTGTGTTTCTCTCTCAATAGACGGGTTGTGTCCCTACAGTTGTGTCCTCCCTGCAGGCAGGTGGATCAGCTTCTCTGCTGGTATGTGCCTCAGCTCTTAGACTCCATAAGGCTGCTGAATTTCCAGCTTTTCACATGATATCCAACCCACAAAAGACATGACTTGGATACTCTGTGTTAACAGGAACCCCATACTCTTTGGAGTCATCTGAGCCTGTGGCAATAGTGCTAATGATTGCCTGAAGCCACGGCCTCAGTCCCACATTTGCCCCCTCCCCGTGCAAAGCTCCAAGGAATTCCCATGTCCAGCTCTGCTAGCCCTCTCTGCGTCTCCTGCCTCTGCGCAGATCCCTGGCACCACGAGCGCAGATAACACGGTCCCAGATTGAATGTGACCGCTCGCCTTACTTACCCATGTTTTGAAAACAGCTTCATATCCAGCCTTGGCTTTGTGTGAAGCTTCCAAGGGCATCCTCAAGGGTTTTTTTTTGCATGGACAAAAAGCTGCTGCTGCAGCAGGTACCTTGCTGGTGGTGGATGAGGAGTGGCTCAGGACTGGATTTGTGATGCATTCAGCTGTCCCAGCTACTGAGGACAGCAACATCTGGGAGCACATGCAGGAATAGCTGCAAATTGATGTACCACACATGCCTCCCATTCACATGGGGAGCTCCAGAGCCTGATGGGTCTGCACGGCTAGAGCAAACTGACAAGTTTCAGCCATCAGCTGGGCACAGGGGACCTGCATCTGCTCCAGTTTCTGTCCAGCTCTGGTGCTAGACAAACCCACAGCACTGCAGGAGGCCCTGGGGTGGCTGTGAGCCAGCAGTGCTTGGGTCCCATGGGGATATGGAGTGGGCAGTGCAAGCTCAACAGGCTGGCACTGGGTCATCTGCTTGGCCCCAGTCTGGATGTGAGCTGTGCAGCTGCCCACCTAGCTCGCCTGTTCCTTGCTATGTAGTTGGACCATCCATCCCTTGTCTCCTCCACACCCAGTGCCGTTAGGGACATAGCTCA
>JAVCKT010021180.1:11038-39172 GCA_032273925.1 Rhynchotus rufescens
TCATCGAACCTGCACCCAGCCCTGAGTTCACTCTCCCACCAGCACATGCTGGGAATCTCCTGTGGAGCAGCACCATGGTGCTCTGCCCGCCCTTTCTGTCTCTCTCCACCTGGCAATGCTCTGAGCAGACAACACCCTCCATGGGGTGGAGAGATCCCTCTCCATAGACCAGCTCAACAGGAGCTACTGGGGTCAAATACATGTGCCGCAATGCACTGTCCTCTGCTCAGTGATTGTGGAGACCCGTGTTGGTCAGAAGCATCCAAAACCATTATTCTCATCCTGTAACACGTCTCTCCAGCTAGCAGGTCCCTCTGTGTCAGCAAGCCCTGAGACATGACAGCGAGGCTCTCTCCTGAGTGCAGAGCCCACCACGAAGGTTAGACCCCGATGCAAACGTCCCGTGAGGTGGGAGCTCCCATGCACCGACAGCAGCAACTCCAGCGTCCTGGCCATCCTGCCCAGTGACAAAGTACCACGTCATGCAGGCTCCCAGGCTAAGGAAAGGTGAACAGAGACTGGTGCTTGACGCCGATTGCCCTCATGCCAATACTGGCACGGTGCCTATAGGGCATGCAAAGGTGGTACATGGCTCTCCTGGCCTGCTCTCCCGGTGAGGGTGTTATATAAATGCTAAAATATGGCTCTTTTTTACTTCCAGTTATGAGAGGTGGGTTTCCTGCTTCGATCTGTCTCTCTCATACACATTCATAACATTCAAATTTATAATGTAATCTTACTTGCCGTTCCATATTTATGAGAAGTTTTGATGGGTGTTTCTTTATGTGATAATATCAAGCAGAATGCTAACCCATTGCCTCAAACCACTGTAAAGTCGTTTTCTTACATAATTGACACCAGCATATTCTTTCATTATACAAGATTTAGCATGCATCTGCTCCACCATTGCACAGCAATAGATGACTTTTTCCAGAGTCTCCTATTATCAATTCAAATTAGCCCCATTTCCCGAAGCTACTGTATGGATTTTACAGTTGACAGTAAGGGAAAAACACAGGAGCATAATGACTCTATTAAATTATTCAGGCCTAGTTAAACCCAGTTTGGTTTGAACTGGAGAGCAAGGAAACAGGGAAGAGGGAGGAGTTAGGGGTAAAAAAAAAGCCCCTAAACTCCACACAACTCATTGGTTACAAAATGCAGCTATCTCTACAATGACCTATCGAGTGCATCACCTGCAAGACACAGGGAAGTCCTTAATCAAAGTCTGTTGTATTGCAGCACATTTGTTTTAGTTAGGATTATCGGGTTCAACAAGAGGCTAAGAGGAAAAGTTTAGGGAAGAAATAGACATCTTGCTCATATCCTGCCTCCTGCTATTCCTGTGTCATTGCTTCTCCTCCCAAAAGGATGAGCGGCTGGACAGCAGCGGAGAGCAAGATAAGGGTCTGAAAGGGTTTTCTGGAGGGGCTCTCCAGAATTCCTTTTGCCCCCCTGGCTAGAGATTGCGAGACACACGAATGAGCTTCTTGCAGCTGGCCTCTCCCCTCTGATGTATCTGCCCAGGTCGAAAGCAGTGAGCCCAGGACAGTGAAAACAGTGACAGGCTGATATAGTGCAGCACGTTCTCTCTCTGCTGGAGGCTTTAGCTTACATGCTGGTGGCTGGGTCTTTTATAGAGGAAAGAATGGGCATCAAACCTGACATCTCCATGAGCCTGCCGTGGGGTCCCGTGGAAGCGATACCTCCTGTCCTGCGCTTTTCCCCTTCATGCTGCTAATGTGTATTTCGTCCGTGCTGCACGGTGGCAGTCCCTGGAAAACCTAGTGCAAATTTTCTGGGAAAGTTAGCCGGCCAGCACCGCGGGATGTGCTCCGGCCAGCAGCTGTGCTGTGTCAGTCCCCCCGGTTCCTCTGGTGACAACATATGGATTCCATGCTGGCGTGCTTGCTGGGGTGTATAGGAGCTAGACAGGCGCTTGCGTCACCTTGGGGATCCCAGCCAACGTGAATGGATCTCTGTTAGCAGAAATTAGCCTCTGGGATCAGGAGCAAAATGCTGACAGAGAGCAACCTTAGCCCTTCTGCCCACAGCATGCTCTAGGTTGCTGGTAGTCTTGACCATTTGAGGTTTCCTCACAAACGGGGTCTCCTTCCCTTTATCTCTTTAGTGTTGAAGCCATATTCAGGCTCTCTCTGCTCTTCCTTCTTCCCCTCTTGCTACCTCATCCTGCAGCTATCTGTTGGTACCTCTCTACAGCCTGTAGGACTGGGCATGATAAATTGCTGGCTGAGCTGGAGGAAGATGGTTTTAGGAAGCAGGGAAGGGACTACATGGAATCACAGAGCCGGTGAGGAGCTGCGGCTTCACCTCCCGAGTTCCTGCAGACTTCCCTCGTCCATCAGCCCTCAGGACGTTTTAGAGCCAAGCGTGGTGACAATACCATTTGCCAGAGCAGGGCAGACCAAAGGAGCCTGGAGGCAGAGACAGCGATTTCACCTCCCAGACACCAGCAAGTGCTTCACTTGTTGGGCCCCTCTTTGCTCCCAAATGCAAAGGATGGATGGGGCTGTGTCCTGCAAGGGGCACAGCGCTCTCTGCCAGCCAGCTGCCCTGCCTGTGCACCTGCATTTTGCAGTGCCCCAAGCCCACCCGCTGCCCAACCATGCCCAGGACAGTGCTGGGCTCCAGCACACACTGCACTCCCGGGGTCTGCAGGAGCCCGGCCTCCAATTCCCTGAGCGGGGCTCCCAGCCGATCCTTTCAGCAAATTCACAGCGAAGAGCAGAAACTCTGCACAGTTCAGCAGCAGCTGTTTTGCCTGATTTATTGGCTGTTGCAAAGGCCTGTGCAAATGTAGCAAAGTGGTCTATTATCGCAAGATATATCCAGTGCCCCCCGCCTTGCGGATGACTGATACCCTGATCCGGCAGCTTATTTAACACCTGTTCAGTTTTGAGCACGTGGGCCCGGCCCTTTGAAGTCCTTGGGGAGCAGTGTCAGAGCTCGTGTGCTCGTGGGTCGAGCGTGGGCTCCAATATTTGTGCGGAATGGGGTCCCTGTGGGGCTTAGCTGTGAGAATAACATGGGGCGATGCAGAAATTGATCCCCATGAAGGCTTTTACCCACTGGGGTGTTTGGAGAATTGAGCAGGATTAGGAGAAACGTGGCTGGAGACTCCCTTCTTTGTGCTAGTGTGGGGCAGGGTCTGGGGCACAGCTTTATCCCGAGGGCTAAAGAGCTACCTGGCTGCATTCCTGGCAAAAACAGAGGGAAATAGGATAAAAACCCCTTCAAGTTTGAACTGATAAATCCCTTCAGTCCCTCTCCACACCCTTTAGAGGTCCTATTAAAGCAATATGCCCAGAACGCCTTATCCTGGTGATTTCTCCAGAAGCGACAGGGATGCGCCTGAAACAGCCCCAAACAATTTGCTTCACCGTTTCTGGACTTTCCATTTCAAAACAGCGTTTTCTATTTAGAAGATTGGCCAGAATTTTAACAAGGGCAGGAAAAAGGTTGCAGGAGGGGCAAGTTGTTAAAAAAAGAGCTGGAGTCGTGAATCCTGGAGTCAGCAATAAAGCAAGCGAGTTCTCAGCAGGGAAATGAAAAGTGTGAGCCTGTCACTGGGCTTGAAAATGGGCAACCATTTTCCAGCAGTGGTGCCTGGTGTTATGACAGGTCTTAATTAAGCTCGCTGTTAATGATCTGGGAAGCGATTGCTTCATTCCTGAAGCCGGTAGGTGGTAGTAAAGGCAGCAGCAGATAGTGAAATGACACCAAGATATTTAGCACCCAGGTTCCCTCCCCATGGGAGCTGGACAGAGCCCATGGGAACACTGACCTGGGGTTTGAAATAGCAGATGAAGGTCAGCTTGGGAAAACGCAACTGATCTGCAAAAGTGAAAATAACAGATGGGCCCCATCAGCTTCATTCCAACCCAAAATATCCAGCAGTGGGCTGGCTGATCATGGAGGAAAGAATTCTGATCCATGTTCACTTGCTTCACTTCTCATGTGAATTTCCCCCTCTTCTCTTAAAGGGGAAAAAAAAAGATTTTTTTCCCCCAAGGCAAAATAGAGCAAAATTATATCATATATGTTTCATCCCACTAATAATGTGAAAGTCCCAGAGCTGGTGGGAAGGAGGGAGAGGGGGAACAGCACCCTTGGGTACAGCCATGAGTAGGCAGGAGAGAGGAGATTGCCATGGGAAAGAAGCCCATATAATTAGGGACGTACAGACTGAAGTATCAGCTTAGAAACACCCTGAGCGGTTCTGCTGATGGTCCAAGCAGAGTCACAAGGATCCTTTCCAGGCCTATGACCCGAAAGCCACCAGCATGGTTGGAAGACGTTCAGGAAAAGCTATGAAAACAGGCAGAGGTGCAAAGCGAAAGATTTACAAGGAAAGATTAAAGGAGCTAACAGCACCCAGCACCAGTGATGACTCAATGAGGACACGATGATAGCTTGCAAATATCTGAGGGGTATTAGCACTACTACTCAGCCTGGGGGGATGAAAGGGTATAATTTAGAAGGAAAGGAGGCAGGGAAGGGAAACAAAGTGGAAAAGGAGCTTCAAGAAAGCTTGCAGTGAACCAGGAGCATTTGGAAACGAGATGTGTTCATCTGGGCAACGGTGGGACACAGCCCAGGACCCCAAAATAGACTGAGCGAGGAGCCTGAGATGTGTGTTGGTGAGGCGCCCGGCGGGTGTGCGAGAGGGGCACGAGTTCCTGGGCTTTTTGCATTGCTGGCCCAGGTCATTCCAGGCGTGACAGGCTGGGGAGCAGCAGCGCATGAAGCTGCAGAGGTGAGCGCTGGTGGAAGTGTTGGGCTCGAGGCAGACCAGGCACGTCTGGAAGCTGGGCAAGCCCATGCCCTAGCCGCGGTCTCACATCAGGCTCGGTGCACACTCCAGCCCATTGACCTGCAGCCTTCGCCAGTGCCCGTCATGACTTCTGCCGCATGCCTAGGGTTCCCCAGCACCGTGGCTCTGCCAGCACTGGCCAGGCTTGGGCAGCCCGCTGTGCTCTCCTGCCCCTGCCAGACCCCCAGCCCTGCTCAGAGGTCTGCACATCTGCACACCGTCCCCGCTACGGACGGGCTGGCCTTTCCCAGCTCTGCTATTCCAGCTCCTTGTCTCTCCAAAACAAAGACTCCCAATGATCCTAACTCACATACGTGGAGATCTTTCCATTTTCCGTGATACTGAACACCGCTGGCAGGGAGCTCTGAGGAGCACGAGCACCCTCCGTCCTTGCCCCCCAGCTGCCTCCCCTGCCTGTCCCCATCTCTCCCAGCCATGGCAGGGACAAGGCCACCTCCGACAATGAGGGGCCACGCGACGTGGAGACGTGCCAGCCACGTCAGCTGAGGCAAACACCGCTCCTGCTCGCGGGCAGCCGTGCCAGCCGAGGATGCCACCGACCGTGGGTTGACGCAAAGCAGGGAGGCAATCGGAGAGCAGAGCGAAGGCTGAGTGTGGGGTCAGGCGTGCAGACCCCCCAGGAGCTCTGCCAAAGATGCCCAGCACTTGGCTTCCCAACAGGAATGTCTATCCCACTCCCCTGCATTCCTTCCAGCAGCAATGAGGGAGATGGAGCCCTGGATGGCATCCTGCTCCATCTGCATGTGGCAAGGATGGCAGGTCCTCCTCGCACAAGGTCTCCAGCATCCTTCTGGACAGACAGACCTCTCCATTCCCAGCAGCTCCGCTCTCACTTCCACCAGGGCAGTGATTCCTTGGAGTTGCGGACAAGCGGGATAAGCGGGATGGCAGCTGCTGGAAGAGGTGGCCGGGGATCGTGACGAACTAGCTGAAGTCTCTGCTGAACACCCAAAGAATTCCTCCAACTGGCTGGATTTATCCCAAAGGGACGGACGTGCTTCTGGGCTGGGCGTGGGGAGAGAGGGTTGGCAGGGGACTCTTGTGGTAACAGCTGGGACCAGGCCTAAACATGATTAATTAACATTGTAAAAAGGAGGAAAAAAATGGAGAGGATAAAAAAAAGAGAGAAAAAGAAAACTCAAGTCACAGACATGATTTATGGGCCCAGAAGGATGAGGAGAATAGGGATGGAGAAGAAGGAGGGAAGGAGACCAAGTGCCAAGGAGGTGGATTACAGTCTAATGCTTCTCCATGCTCAAAAATTACAAGATCGGGCTGAGTGTCGGTCCCCAGGGCTGGGGACATCTGAGCGCTTTGCTGGGGGAGGTGGCACGGCGGGGTCCGCTTGCTGCTCGTTTCTCTGCCGCGGAGCGGGAGCGTGTCCCGAGGGGAACGGCGCTGAAGGAATGCGCGGGCATGATTTACAGCCCGCGGGATGGGCTGCCGGCCGCACCGTGCCAGCGCGCCTGGCTGCTGGGGTGCCACCAACACAGGGGCCCTGCTCCGTCCCCCCGGCTGTGCCCGGGAACCGATGGCTCACAAAGACACGGGGTGAGACGGAAAATGGTTCTGAGCAGAAGCAGCGTGCCGAGACACCTGATGCTCTGAGGCTAAGGGAAGCCGAGGTTGAAAGCGAGAGGGAACAAGAGCTGGGACAGGTGACCCACTTTGGATGAAATAGGAACCGGTTGGAACCTCCTCCCCAAAAATGCCGACCAGCCCAGTCCTGCTCTGCTGCCTTCAACTGACCTGTAATTTATGGATCAGGGGGTACATGATCCCAAACAGCCCTATCATAACTCTGTTTAAGATCTGCGTCTTGTACCAGCTAAAGCTGGGACATGGCATTGGTATTTTCCTTCTCCAATCCATGTAAAACTGCCAATGGCTTCTTTATTTTTTTATTTTTTTCTCTCTTTTTTTCCCTTAAGGATGAATGGCTAGGAGCAACCCATCCTCCCTCTGTCCCTCAAATCAGCTTTCAAAGTCAGGTTTTGTTAATGTGCCAGGATTGCCAAGCATCTGAACAAACCCCGCCATTGTCATTATTTTTTAATTTATTTTGCCTTTCTGAGAATCAAATTGGACACGCAAGCTTTGCAGAATTATAAATAAACAACAAGATTTCCACCAGAGAGAGAGGTTTCTGCAGAAGGGGTCAGTTAGCTTTAAGAAACATTTTGCCCAAAGTGACACCAGTGCCATCTGAGTCTGCTGGAGACACAGCGTGAAGCGCCCTGCCTGCCCATGCAGAGCACATGCACAGGGTCCTCCTTTGCCTTTTCCCACTAAGCCACCAGCGTCACTGCCCGTGTCATCTCTGACCTCACGGGGAAAATAAGGCCATGACTCCCCTGACTCTGTCCAAATAACACCTTGTTGCTTGCACCAAAGCCGCTTGTGGCATGCAAAGGGCAGCCCTTCCAAGCTCTCCACGTCTCCTCTGACCAGGCTTGGCTCCAACAGCAGAGGCAAGACATGGAGAGCAGAGAGGCTGATATCCAATAAATTGTGGGATGGCTCCCGCTTTGTCCCCATGGCCCCCATATGGATGTAATTCCAGACATACTGAAGGCCTGGAGAGCAAGCTGGGGCAAAGTCAGCTTCACATGATGGTGCTCTACAGCCTTTTTTGGATGGTGGGCAAATCATTGTGTTAGCACCAGCTTGGTTGTGAGGGAGATGGGAACTGACTTTTCTCCCTGTTCCCTCCAGTCTTTGTGCGTTTGTGCCTGTTTCAAGGTACAGGAGATCTGTGTAAGGGTAATCACCCTTAACCCTTAAGGTGATCAACCAGGGTGATCAGGATGTGGAGACATAAATGGAACTAGATCATACAGACTCGAGAGTCTCGTGTATCTGACTGTAAGGGTCCAGTGCACATGAGGGGGTGTCACACAAACCTGTCCTCGTTCTTAATCTTAGCCACTTCCTTACTGAGCTTTGCACCACACAGTCAAGACCAGCAAGTGAGATGCCAACAGAATGTCATCAGGTTGTTGTCAGAAAGTGGGAAAACTGTGGAATAAAGAAAAGTTGGAGGTGTTTGGTTTCACCACAGCAGATGGGAAAGTAAAATAATATGAGGAATTTGGGAATTTATACCGGAACCATGACTGGACCCACCATCCATCTGCGCTTCCCTTCATCCATCCCTCCATCCACGGATCTTCCGTGAACCACCCATTCATGCGTTTATCTTCCTCTTCCTGCCTGCAATAATTGTTGGCACAAGGCATTGCACAGAGGAAACCAGCTGCAGAGCACAATGTCAATTTGTGTCGGTACTAATTCCCCAGGAATGATGCTTCGTGGTCTCGTAGGCCTTCTAGTCACACTGCTTTCTTCTTTAACTGTTTGGGTGTAGCTGTAGGGTGATTCTGCAGTGTGGCATCCACTCAGAGGAGGAATGGGGGCCATCATTCCTGGTCCCCTCCCCATAAAACCAGGCTTGAGAAGCAAGGATTATAGCGGTGAGGCCATCAGCACCCGGACCAAAACCAGCAGAGTGGGAGCAAAGAGATAAGGTTGGTTTTGCTCCACATAGGCTGATAGGAGGTATCTGTTGGGGAGCAGGACATGAGCAGGACTTTTTTTGGTGGGGAAATGGGCCCAGAGCAGCCATGAAGGGAACGAGGAGTTAGCAGCTGCCGTGCTGGGAGCAGATGGGCTCATACTGTGCTCAGATGTCTTGACGGGGTCCTCCAGGGACCCGAGGAGCGCCAGGAGGTGTAATAGGAGAGGCAGCAAAATGCGCTCTCCGTGTCCCTTGGAGGTGAGCGGCGCTGCCGGCTCCCCGGCCTGGCAGGCTGCTCCATCTCACGCTGCTCCTCAGCCCTGTCAGCGTTTTTCCAGCTGTCTCTCCTCTGCAGGGCAAACGCGGCGTTTCGGCAGGGAAGCAGAGGAGGGCACGCTCCGAAGTGGTGTGTCGGTACTAACCCCCGTGGCACTACCGTAACCACTGCCGGCGACGGAGGAGCTCAGGCTGAACGCCAGGCAGCGGTGGCTCCCATCAAGAGGTAGGGAGCAGCATCCTATGCCGGCGGGCTGGGATGATCATCTCCTCTGCACAATACCAGGGAGGCTGCCTTAGGTGGCATGTCCAGTTTGAGGAGACATGTCCAGAGAAGCTGCAGAGGGACCAGCGGCCAGGGACTTGAGGAGAAATGACTCCTTTGCTGTGGCAGGAAGGTTTTACTGTGTTGCCCTACTGTGGCCCTGGCCCTTGGACCGGCCTCACAAGAAACTTCAGAGCTGGTATTTGGTTGAGGCTAATGTAAAATAGCTCTGCCCCTGTGCTGGAGCCAATGACTCGTGGGTCTGACCCAAGATACTTCACACTGTTAAGTTTGGAGGAGGGACCCAGCTGTCCTGCTCCTCTCTGAGCTCATGATTTGCTCTGTTTGGGCAAATCAATAATAGACTTTTTCTAATGATTTGGGTGAAGGCGCATACCCCTTTTCCTCCTTCTTTCTCCCTTTCCGTTCTCTTTGGAGACCTGTAAGCAGGGATATTCTTGTCGATGTTCTTGTCTTACCATGCAAAGTAAGTTGCACAGGGTCGAGTGCCTTTTATCACCCCTGTGTACTCTGCTGCTCTATTGCTCTGGAAGCGGCTTGGATCCGAGGTCACAAGGCTGGGAGAAGACACTGCAGATCCCTTCCTCAACCTTGTGCTCAGCTCCCTCCTCTGCCTTTTCATCCATCTCTTCCCTGTCTGCTCAGTCCCTCCTACAGGGCAAAGGTTTTCCAGCCTCCCCGTTGGACCAGGCAGGAAAAGCTGCGATTCCTTTAGGATCCTTGTAGGGAAAAGAAATGGCGTAACGCTTAAACGCCCTCCCTGCCATGTCGACACCTTCCCCCGCCAACCTGCCGCGTGTTGTGCCGAGCAGCCGGGCACCCCAGGGAGCTCAGTTCCAGCTGCACGCTCATCAGCCATACGGGGAGCGCTCAGCGGTGCCTCGGCGCTAACGCGTGCCGTGTTTAATCACACATCTGTGGGCTCAAACACATCTAGCCAGCACGGGCAAGGGACGTGCCAGGTAGCAGCAGGTGACAGAAGTCGCTGATTCTGGTTAAACGGTGAAAAACGGAGGAGGCGGAGAAGGGAGGGAGGCAGTGTCATGGGAAAAACGGAGCCCCAGGCATCTTGCCTCAGGCATCTGGGCTAAGAAGGAGCCCGTGCATATGGACACATGTGTTTGTGTGAGAAGATACGGCCAGGTGTTCACACCGAGCTCGCTGCAGGGTTGCAGCCAGTGCCGGGCACGGTGCAGTCTCCACGTGCACGATCCTTGCTCTGCGGTTGCGCCTGCAGCACAGGACATGTAGGTGACGTTTGCAGACCCGGTGCAAGCCCTGCGTGGGTTTGGGCTGTAAGGGCTGCATGGCAGTCAGCTCACTGTGTGCAGGTCCTGCACCGGGGGTAGGGACAACAGCAAGTTTCTGTGTGAGAGAGAGTCCTGTGTGTGTGCTTGGTGTGAGGAGACATCACGCTTCGGGTAGGTGTTCGCTGAGGTCTGTGTCTGCAGGGCGTTCGCTTTATCCGTTTGCATGTGCCAGCAAGGAGCATGAACAGGGATGCGGGAGCAGACGCCCTGGGGGCAGGCAGGCTGGGAAATGAGGTTTTTGGAGCCTGAGCTCCTTCTGCTTGCACACACGTGCATCCGCCCCGCTGAGAGGCACCTGCGTGTGGGCAGCATGTGCGTGTCCTGCCTGCAGGCTCCTGGGGAAGGTGCCCGGCGTGAGCCGTGATCCCAGCACGTTGGTGTGACCGGATTGCTGGCCATGGCGGAGCACGAATGGCACAGAAGTGCTCAGAGCAGCCTCTTTCCAGCCATCTTGCTCAGTCTGCTGTCTCTGGGAAGAGAGGGGAAGCCTGGAGCTGAGGCTCCTGGGGACAGTGGGACCAAGATGCACAGGGTCGGGGAGCATCCCTGCAGCAGCCCACGAGCAGCTAGTTAGACAGTTCCTGCTAGCTGTCACCATGGCTGGTCTCAAAGTGTCCTGGTCCTCAGGGCTGCCTGTGCTACCTGACCTTGCTGGAGCAGTCTTGACAGAGACCCAAGGCTGAGCCCACCAGGCTGCCGGGGACGCTTCTCTTCTTTGGTGGAGCAGGGACCAAACTGAAGCAAGGTTTTCCTCCACACAGATGCTCTTCAACCTGCTTTATCCATGGCCTGTTATTGTGGTGCTGAGCAAACTCTCAAACCTTGCCCAGACTCCTTCCGCTTAATGCCAGCACTAGATTTCTAGCAACATTCCCGTGCTCCCCTCACCAGGCTGGGCTCCCCCCTTCTCAGCGGAGCTCTGTCCCAGGCCCAGCCTCTCCACTAGTCTTCTCCTGCCTCCCACCCCAGCCCGGAGTCTCCACATGCTCCAGTTTCCAAGTGTGTCCTGGCAGCCCCTTGCTGCCTCTCCCCACCCCAGCTCATTGTCCTTCGATCCGGTGCCCGATATATAGGGGGTCCTGGCTGGCAGCTGTGCTGTGCTGGATGGTGAATGGGACAAGTGGGGCCAGAGACAGTCCCTGCTCTGCAGCATGGCACGATTTGGAGTCACATTCTACTCCCTCTGTGGGAAGGAGGCGGGTGAAGTAACGGCTGCTCTTTCGGGAATGCAAGCATCCATCTGGTGTGCAGAGGGCACAGGGGGTTTGGCTCCCAGGAGCTGGTTTGGACATCAGGTGCCCTTGGAAAAGTCAGAGCAGAGCTTTGTCTGCAAAGGGAAACTTTGTCCTTCACTCTGACCTTGGGGTTGAGCAGCCCCTGTAGAGCAAGCAGCATCCCTTGATCATGCAGCATGCTTGGATCATGCAACATCCCCAGAGCTCCCTGCATCCCTGGAGCACACAGCATCCCTGGATCATGCAGCATCCCTGATGCACACAGCTCCCTGATGTACATGACATCCCTGAATCATGCAGCATCCCCAGGTCCCTCTGCTCCACTGCAGCTACCCGCCCAGGCAGGGAACAGTCTGGGCTCTCCCAGTCTCTTTTTCCAAACACTGTCTTGCCCTATTCTCCTAATGGCAGGAGATATGTGGGATGCTGTCACTGGGGATGCTCCGGTCCCTGCACCTCGTGCCATACTTGCAGCAGTCCAAACTCAGGAGTGACATCCTGAGCTTGGAAGATGGCTTTGTGCCCCCAAGGCATGTTTGCAAGTGACTGTATTTGACACCAAAAGGCAAAGAGGTCATACCAGGAGATGCAAGGCAAATCCCCTCCACAGGCTCTTTGCTGCCTCTTCCCCTGTGCAAGCAGAGCCCCAGCCCCTGGGACAGGCTGTGCCATGCAGCAGCTCCCTGCACGGGCAGCTCTGTGGCTTCAGCTCCGTTCTCAGCTGTGTCACAAACCTCCCACGTGAGGCAGGATGTCCCCTACCTGCCGCTGTGTCACCACTGCCTGCCTTTTGGGTGGTCGAAAGGGAACTGCAGCAGGGGATGAGAAGCGCTTGGCCATGCTGACTATGGAGAAGGCTCTCTAGTGAGCAGAGCCTGGCTTAGTCCCAAAGGAGCCTGCTTTGTGTACGCCCCGTACGAGCACTTTCCTAGTGAGCAGTTGTAACAACGCATAAAAGCACAGTTTAATGGCTTACTATAAACCCTACTGAAAGTCAGCAAAGAAAGCAGAGGATTTAGTGTATTCCTCTGCTCTTCCCCACTTCTGCAATGATCTGCCTCACTTCCCTTCTGCAATGCTGGTTATTTTTGTGGCTCTATTCTGTGATTTAATAAATAGACCTCTGTTTTTACCAAGCTTGGATTTTTGTTTTTCTCTCAAACAGACCCCAGAAACAGGAGGCTAATCCATTCCTCGAGATGCCTCTGCAGAGCCAGGAGGCTGTGCTGGCGGGTGCGCGCTCAGGACCTGGCAGGGAGGTGGCACGGGTGCCTCGATGCTGATGTCACCTCAGCAGTTATTGCTGACAGATGCACAGTTAACAGTCTGCCTTTTAAATGCGTGCCACTCTGGGATCTTAAAAGGCAGGCTGGTGCAGAGCAGTCTCCTTGTGCTGCAGTGCCAGGACACTCGCTCCAACCCTGGCAGGGCAGGAACTTCCCATGCCGGATCTGCAGGACAAGACAGGAGGAGAGAAGCCAGCTCCGGGCTCCCTCCCTGCCTGCACAGAAGCTGCCCACATTGTGCCAGCTCTCCTGGCCTCTGGGGACAGGATGGGGGACAGGATTCAGGAGCCAGCCCAAGATCCAGGTGTGGCAGAGGAGAGGTCCTTGGAGAGTCCCTGCTAGGCTGGGTCACTTTGAGCACCCTCCTTGGCTCCAATCCCTCTCTGCAGCTGGATCTGTGCAATGAGGACTTGTCCGCGTCCCCCCTACCCACTACTGCCCAGAAACCCAGGGCCCTGCCAGGTGCGGCAGCAGAGACCCTGCTTTGGAGCAGGAAGGTCCAAGGTTGCTCTCCACAAAGACCTTAGGGACTATATGGAAAAGCCAGAGGCAGGTGCAAAGCATGGGATGCACAGGCTGTCGTGCTGACTCTCCGCCTTGCAGGAAGGCCTGGGAGGCATCATTAAGGCGCACCCTTAAAGCACCATGCAAGCCACCACGAGCAGCGAGCAGCACGGGGACGCTAGCACCGCTCTGCTTCCCTTGCTGCTTCCCTTTGCATCCCCGAGCCCAGGGGAGGGTGTTAGGCAGAGCCCGAGGCCAGGCGGCCCACGCCGAGCCTGCCAGCATCCCACGCTCCAGGGATCCCTCCGTGCCCGCGGAGCTGCCCCGGCTGCTCCTCGCTTCTCCCTAGTGAAGAATTATGTAGCATGAAGAAGCCGGCTCCACCATCTTGAACTGGCAGTGAACTTTGCTTTCTACATATAAATACAGATAGCAATCACACCCCAATCAGCACACAAGCTTCAGGGCATCATCACGGCAACTCTAACTTTCCCATTACGATAATGTGATTTTCACTCAGTCTATAATATCACCAGCCATGAATAAAACAACTGGCTTTCCCTCTCTCTCCGTCTCTCTCCCTTCCCTCTCTTCCCCCCTCCCTCGCTCCCTCTTTCCCTCTCCCCCTCTCCCGGATCACAGTCTCTGCATACTAATGATGGCTCCGTACGGCTCCCCGGGTACCATCTCTGGCGCAGGGAGGGCCGCGCTCCGGCTGCATCCCTGCACTTCCCAGGGTTGTCACAGGGCCATCAGCTCCCTCTCACCCTCCAGGATAGATGAATCCTGGCTGGATGGGGAGGCAGATGCTGGTTTCTGCTCCTGGCCCTGAGCAGGGCAAGGATGGAGGTGGCTGGGAAAAGGGGGTGCCTTGGTGCCTCATGTACCCATTTTTTGCCCCATTTGGAGTCTCTGTGGGGTGTGAGTTGTGTCCATCCTGTCCTGGGTGCCTTGAGCAGCTCTCCCTTGTGCCTCAGTCAAACTACTGCTGCCGATTTGGAATACTCAGTGATGTGCAGTGGCTGCGCCTAGGAAATGATCCAGCTGAAAACAGCCCTGTCGCAGAAGAATGATTCATTCCCAGTCCCTGAACCGAGCTGAACTGTCCCAGCACTTCCAAGGGACCCTCATGGATTTGCTGAGACCCTTCTGAAAAACATCAGGTGGGATCAGACCCATACTGCTGTGGGTCCTGACACAGCCAGTATTGGTAAAGGTTGTCACAGAGAGAAAATGTTTTGGCAGGGTTTTAGATAACAGGTCTGCTAAGGGTTCTGTTCCTTTTGGGGCTCCAGAACGGCATCTTCACGAGGCTAAAAATGGCCAGAAAATGCAGCTATCTGGTTTCCATGATTTGTAGCACGCAGAGCATCACTGTGCAGGCTCTGGTGCAATGGGAGCTCCACCATGCCCTGCGCTCTGCCTCCAGCTCCAGCCGGTCCCCTGGGCCTGCTCTGTGCACCCTTTGGCACCCTGCTGGCATGGGCATGGCACAGAGGGGAGGGGTCCAGTGTACTACAACTTAAGAGATGTTGTTTGTCTTCCCCATTTTTAACTGCCACGCTAAGGCACAAGCACTAGGAAAAGTTTGGTCTTTCCAGAATATGTGAATCCAAGGTACAAAGCCAAAGCTGGCGTTCACTCACATCCTCCCCACACGGTTTTCCGTCACCAAAACTTTCACTACAAGTCTATTTTTTTGGGGACTGATGACTCGCAGTGTTACAGAAGTGCCCAACCTCAGGCTCCACACCATAACCAAGACACTGTCACTTTAACTCCTCTACACCCAGTACTTTGATTAGGGTTATTATCTCAGGATGGGTAATTAATTCCCTTGAATATCAGCAGCTGGTCCTGGGTGTGAGCAATGCTGGGAAGGAGGGAGAAGGCAATTGGGTTAAAAGGTGCAAGAACAGGTGCCCTTCCTTCTCTTTTGCTCCCTGTCTCCTGTAGACTCTGTAACACAGCAAAGGGCAGGAGGCTGTTGTGGTTTCTGTGCAGGACCAGGAGCCAGGCTGGCTTTGGTGGGGCAAAGCGCTGGCTGTGACCATGAGCCTTCTGCTGCCCTGTCCCTGGTTGTGGTGGAGCTCTGCCCTGGGCTTCAGCTGAGATTCTGGCCCTACCCAGTGCAGGAAAGGCAGAGAAAGCAGCAGTTGTGTTTCATCTCAGGCTTTGGATGGAGAAGCAGTGACACACATGCTCAGTCTCTCCCCTTTCTGAAGATGGAGGGATCTTCTCTGAGGTTGGTGGCAGTGTCTGGGCTTGGCGACAAGGAGATCTGGGCTCTGTCCTTGCCAGAAGGTACTAGTGAGCCCGGCTGTTTTCTACGCTATGTTTTGCCATTGGGAATGGGGTTTGATCTCTTGGTGTCATGTGGCAGTTTCCCTGCTGAAGAGTGTTGCTGGATACCTGTCAAGTTAGCAGGGTCCTCTAAATGGTGCCTAAAGCAGAACTAGGACTGTAAATGGGGCAGGATGTTGCCTAGATGAAGCCATTGGCCTCCTGACAGCACTGGGCCAGCTGTGGCTGGGTTCAACAACCTGCAGTGTAGTGGTGCCAATGCTCTCCAGTGTGTGGCTTGGTACCTGGGCAGGGAGACTGGAGCCTCTGGGCAGGCACCTCTGCTAGTTCATCCCAATGTGGTTCCCTCAAAGGGCTTGCTCCAAATGGCAGGGGACACGTCCCCAGGTTGCTGACAAAGCCATTGGAAATGGATGGGTGTGTAATGGAGGTACCTGCTGGCAGGGCTACCTGGGAGATGCTCTTATCTGTCATCTGATTTATCCAGGTTAAAAGGCTGTGATCAGTCACCAAGGTAGATTCATTCCCCAGCAAATAGTGCCCGAGGGTTTCCAGGACCTATTTTACTGCTAAGCACTCTTTCCAATGCTTGAATACCTTTGTTCCCGATGGAGCTATAGCTGGCTGATATATATATATATGATATGGGAAGTCCCTGTGACTTTTTTATTTTTGCTCTGCACAGCTCCTGGCCTTGTCTTAACTGCTCTGGACTGTGCAATGAATGAGCTGTCCAAGGCTTCCCATTATTTGGAGGTGGGTTCAGCTGAGACCACTTGTGCCTTCCAGGAGTCCTGCCCCAGTGAGACGGGCTCAGTGCAAAGCCCGGAGAAGGGACCTCTGGGGCAAAGAGGAGAGGTTTGAGAAGGGAGAGCAGGGCTCTGGGGTGGGGGTGCTGGGTTTGAGCCCAGCTCTCCTGCTTTTCCTGTCATCATTGGGGCACTTGGAGGTGTTGACAGAGCTGGGAAGGAGGGAATATCATGCTGTGGTGGTGCACACTGATTTGCTCTTGCTGGACCTGTCCTGGGGAGGGGTACTGAACTGGGGGAAACAGTGACCAGGGTTATGAATAAGGTTTCACTTTCCATCCCTATTTTTGACTTACCTTGCTCTCTTCCTTTTTCATTTTCAGTCAACAAAACTGCCCCCCAGAATGAGCTCCAATGGGCTGCTATCCCCAGCCAGGCCCCCATAGCCAGCACTGTGTCCTGCCCTCTCCCTGGAGCTATCCCAGCCTGGGTGAGAGCTGGCAGCTCTTTCCTCCTGTCCCTTGTTCCTCTGTGCTTTTCAGTTGCCTCTCATGTAGGTGCGTGAGATTTGGCTGCTTTCATTCTTTCTTCCTCTCTGATGGACCTCTTATGTTGTTCATCATCCCAAATCGGTTTGTTAACTTCCTCCTGCTCTTCCCCATCCTCTCCCACTCCTCCTCCCCCTAATTAGATTTAGAGTGAAGGGCTAATAGAGTATTACTGAGAGGGACTAGGCAAGCTTCCCAAAGTGCTTACCTAAGGGGAGAGCACTTTGACTAATAGATGTGTGTTAAGGCAATTCATCCTCAAGGTCCTGAGAGCTGGACTGTGTGGGGGGTAAAAGGCCCAAGGCAGGTCTCACTGTTACTCTGGGTTTCTTGATGGGGCTTTGAAAGTATGTGACACGTAGTCAGACCATTACTCCTCTCAGGTGCAACCTTAGGGATGAATTTCAAGTCTAACTTGTCCTTTAGTTACACCTGGGATTTGGCTCTCAAAAGGTGGGAAATGGTTCCCTGTCAGGCATATGTAGGAGCTCTCCTGCTTTGGGGAAGGATTCTTTTTCTCTCCACGAAATGCTTGTGCAGGGCATCCAAGGCAAACAGAGCTAGGTGATATTTAAGTGAATAGTGATTTTTTTTTTTTTAAGTGAAAGTGCTGCTTTGAGCATTGAATCATGCAAAGGTGGCTATCTTGGGCATCACAAGATAGGGGGACAGCCAAAAAGAGCAAAGGGATCTATCCTGGCAGTACAGAGCACTTCCAAAGAGGCTGTGTACCTAGACCTTCCTCTCAAAGTGTTTCGACTTATCTTTTTCTTTTTCCCCTGGAGGTGTTTTGCCTTTAAAGCAGCCTGTGCATTTTTCCAGTGACTTCACCCAGCACTGGAGAATGCTGAGCTCTATTCCCAAGCCTGGTGGTTTCCCTGGTGAACCAGCATTGCAGAGGGAGGCTGGAGCTGTGCAGGAAAACAGCCCTGTTGCCTGAGCCCTAGGGACATGCTGGGATGGTAGGCAGTGATGATCAATTGCTCTGTCCCTGTGGTTGTTTTTTTTCCCTTTGAACTTGTGCTAGGGCGCAGAACCGATTGGATCAGCCTGGCAGCCCATCACCAACGTCATCTGCAACCTTCAAGTGCTTTGCAGCTTAATCTCCTTTGGACCCCCGGAGGGCATCACACTGACATTTTAAACCTTGTAAATGGCAGCAGCACTGGGAGGCACCGGGAGAAAAGCCAAGCGCTTCAGTAAGATGCAGGCACAAACCTGCACGTATGTGCTTGCTGGCTACGGGTATGGGGGCTCCTAAACATGGGAAAGGAGCAAGGGAGCCTGGTGGAGGTGTAAAACCAGGAATGGGTAGAGGGCACAGAAGAAATGGAAATGATGAGGAATGGGCTTTCTGCCCGTTCCTGGCTTGCTTTTCTGATCAGCAGTGGCTCTATAAAGGAGATATGTACCTTGTTACCCATCCTAGTTCTATCCCTAGGTAACAGGATGGACTCAACTCATCCAGCTTCACTTGACCTAAAGCCAAGGCTTGTTTTGGCTTGTGTGGACTCCTGGAACTCTCCATGAGGACATCCCAAGGGAGACAGTCTGGCTGCATGGAGTCTATCACCCATGCGTAGGGAGTGATGCCCAGGCTATGCCTCTTCCCCTGGCCAAGGGCGTGAAACCACCAAGTTCTGGCACTTATTCCTATATATCCCACCATTGGGGAGGAGGAACCGTAGTCTTCCTCGCGAGCCGGCCACCGCTCGCTCGCTCCCTCAGCAGGGGCGCAGCGCGGGGTCACCCCGTGGTGCTCCCGCCGGGAGGAGGCCTTTCCGCACCCGCAAACCCCTAGTGAAAGACAATCAGGCTCGCTGTCACCAAGCTAATTCCGACGGCATAAAAGCAGTAATGAAATTCACGGCAGGATTAGCCTCTCCATCCAATGGGCCGGCGCCGCAGTGACATATCGTGCTTCTTGCCCGAATGTAACACACCATCTAATTTACGTCGTGTAGCGAGCGGGAATGAAATGTTCATAAAGAATTGCTGAATCTTGTCACCTTAACTGCGGCCCCGGGCTCTGAGGCATCTGTCAGGGAGAGGAGAGCAGAGGAGGCGGCTCCCGCCTCACAAAGCTGCGGCCAGGGCTTTGGGAGCAGGGAGATGGTTGTGTTAAATCTTCTGGGTCTGGTAGCAGAGAGAGAATGCAAGGATGAGGACTCCTGGATGGATGGGGTGCTCTGGATGAGGGGGGCTGTGGGGCTCCCTTGTATCCTTGAGCCTCCAAACAAGGTTGAGTGGGGCTAGTGGTGGGGATGGAGCTCCAGGTCCTTTAATCCTCCCTTCAAAGGCATGTAACTACAGGAGGGAAAGGACCTGTGCTGGTGCATGGATAAGGGGCAGCATTCCTGGAGGTCCATGTGCTTGCAGCAAAATACAAGTGACCATCTCCAGGCTAGGCTCCACATACTGGCATGTAGTGGCCAACAACCACGGGCATTTCCCATCTTGGGAAGTGTGTGCATGTCCCTCCTGCTTTGGTTCAGCAGCCCTGTCTCCCCCTCCTCCCTTCCTCAAATGTTTATTTGCAGTTAATTTTCCCGGATCCTAATGGCTTGGATCCTGCTAGGGGGGATCATGCTTGCCTCTTCAGTCAGAAAGTTTGCAGAAAAAAATAGCCCTTTCCTGTTGTGTTTGGAGTAATAGCGTCTCGGTGTCCGGAGGGGAGTTGGCAAGGAAACAGGGAAGTTTATTAAGAGTAAAAGATTGAATTCCACCGGGTTTAATTGGAACTGCTTGAGCAAGCTCTGTCCTGCCTGTCCTCCTGGAATCAGCACCATCGGCTCCATGTGTGTTGGGGACACAAGTACCTGGCTGCTTGGAATAGGGACAACCTGCCAATGTGCAGGTGCTTCTGCGGCTCGGCCACCCCATTGCCTGACAGGATCCCCTTGCTTGGGGGGATTTATCTAGCTTGTCCTTGGTCCTTCCTCCATCAGCAGGAGGCAGGATCCTGGTAAGGGAGCTCTCTGTAGACAGAGGCAGGTTGGGAAGGGTTTGGCTCTGAAATAGCTGCAGAAAAGTGCAAAAATTTGGGTGTTTGTCTTGCTCTGGAAGCCTAAGCTGGTTTGGTGTGTGCACCTCAGAGCAAGAGAGATATGGATCCTGTCCCTCTTGCTCTGACCCAGTCACTTCTGTCACAAAAACCTGCTGGGTTTTATCCCAGAGCACAGAAAGCTGAGTTTTGGCAAGCTCATAACAGCCAAGGGCTTCACAGGGGCTGCACAGTGTATGGTGTGTGGCAAAGTGATTTGCAGCTTGGATAGAGACTTAGGAAAAGTTTAAATTTGAGTGGCCTGCAGTGATTTCTTGTGCTAAAGGGACCAGGGAGCAAATTTGCTCTTAGTCCCATACCATCCTTCAGGATGCTGGGTGATTTCTGTGTGTGATTCCCCACGGATGAACCCATCCTGTGTTCCCCAGCTTGGGGACTGGGTCCTTCTACCTGCAGAACAAACCCCAGCATCTTTGGCTCTCTGCAGTGCTGGTCTTTGTGTGCAAAGCAACATGGAAACGTGCCTTTGTGGCTGCAAAATAATCCCAGAGTGGATCCATTTGGCCTGACCCTCCCTCTGGTGAGACCCTCTTCTGCCCAACAACACAGAGCTGAAACAGGTGGTAAATATTTTATTTGCTGACCAAGGCAAATGTGGGCTCACAGAGATGATGCTGAGTTTCACCTTGAATTTGGCTGATTGCTCAGCTGAAAACAAAAGTTCCAAATTAAAGAATGGCTCTAAATAATTTATTACCTTATTTACTTTAATTTTAAAAACTGCTTCCCCTTGAATTAAGATACATTACTTCCAATTAAATGTTTTATTAAACCTAAAATTAAACTTTTGGGGATTGGGGAAGGAAGACTCTTTAATTTGGTCCAAATCCTGAAAACTACCTTTCCCCATTGCTTCACTTATGAACTGTGGAACAAAAGCAACTGAACAACTCTGAAATACTGGTTTGCTTTCTATTCCCACTCATCTGGGAGACCAGTGGATTTTTCTCTCCAGGCTCTCCTGGGATGGCACGTGGCTGCATTAGCAAATCCAAAGAGAGGACATCTCAAAATCCAAACCTCACAGGAATAGAGTTAAATCCAAGCACTCTGTGGCTATTAAGCTTTGCAAAGTTTTTTGTCTCTGCAGTGTCACTATGTGGGTGAAATTGTCCCGGTGACTGGCACCATCTCTAAATAGATGAAAAGCAAGAATTTCCAAGGTGCAACTCCATGCAGCCTTGTCCTACCTATCTATAGCAGTCTGCAGGACCTTTTGAAATATATACATGCATATATAGATATTTTAAACATTTTTCTTGGTTGGACCCCTGTGTTGAGACTCCTGAAGGTTTTCAGGATGGCTATTTTTTTCTCAGGAGAAGGATTTCAGATGTATGCTATGCCCTGGCTTCCAGACATGACCTTCGCATCTGACAAATACACGATATAACCTAATGTCTGCTTTCCTGTTATCCTGCCCACACAGTGCTTTTCTGCAGGTTAATGCTAGTTTGCTATCCAGACCACACAGGTCAACAGAACAGGCAGCCTAGCGTATGTGGAAGTCTATGCACACTGAGATAGTCATGAGTTTGCTAGTTCTCTGGGGCAGAGCAGTCTGCTTTGTCCCCACTGCACCTAGCCTGGTGGAGAATTTCTAGGGTCTGGCTGGCCCCTGCAAATCAGTGTCAGTATTTGCAAATTTATGAGGGATTGCTAGGGAGTTTGCAGCTCCCTAGATACATACATGGCTGTGTATAAGTGCATAGACCCTTAGTGTCCTGTGTCCCTCAGAAGCAGAGAGAAGTCTGTGCTGTTCAGTTTAGGAACAACCTCTGCATGAACTGTTTGGTGGCATGGGGCTGGTTCTCCTGCCCTTCCTCCGAGTGGGTGAACTGCTAGAAAAGGGACCTCCGAAGGGGCCATGCTAACTCCAGTTGCTCTTGGGTGGTGAGTTCTTGTCAGAATGTGATGGTTTTTTGGACCTGGAACCCATAATGGCCTCCCTGGCTCTTCGAGGTGCTAGAGGAGCAATAAGCACTATGTTGAGTGGGCATTCGCCGGACAAACTCTCTTATGTAGCTACTACGTAAGTCAAGTGTATTTACAGGAGACCTCGCTGCCTGTAACTTAAAGCTTTAGCGAAACAAATTGGAATTGCCTTCTGGAGGCCATTGCTATAAATTACAGCCCCAACATCTGTCCACATCTGCAACGTCTAGACAACCCGTCTCGACTAGGGGAGCGAGCGCGGCAGGGAAGGAGGCGCGGGGCTCCCCCGCTGCCTTTGCACCCGCTGGAGCTCGGGTCCATCCAGAAGGGATTTCCAAGGGCAGCTGAGGTGGGGAGCCAGGAAATCTCCCTCCACCTTCCCCCCTTGCAGCCCGTGGACTGACACCAGCAACAAATTTGGTGCTCGGGTGCCGCCGGCGCCTTATTTATGGCGTATTGGAGGCTGCGAAGGAAGGCAGCGCCTTCAGGCAGGCTTGTTCCTGTCTCCCCAGCCCCTCTGCAGCTCTTGCTTGCGATAAAGAGGCCGGGCCGTCAGCTGAGCGATTGCGTGGTGGGCTTTTTTTTTTTTTTTT
The DNA here is from genome assembly GCA_032273925.1 of Rhynchotus rufescens. Lineage (NCBI taxonomy): Eukaryota > Metazoa > Chordata > Aves > Tinamiformes > Tinamidae > Rhynchotus > Rhynchotus rufescens. The sequence goes on from JAVCKT010021180.1 coordinate 33,501, forward strand.
TTACAGTTCCTAGCGCAAACCATCTCATTTATATGTAAAGTAGCCATTAGTCATAGCTCTGTTCCCTCACACTGCCTGATGTACAATCACATTTTGCAGTGGATGAATCTTTCCACACAGCTGCTCTGCTATGAATAATCCGTTGCTGGGTCCATAAATCAGAAAAAAATCATGCACCTCCTTTGCCTGATCCTTACACAAAATCATATATTTTACATGAGGACAAGCTAAATATTCATGAGGCTTTAAAAGGCTTTTTTTGACTACGAGGGGCTGTTTTTGTTCTGGTGGGTCAGGCTGGGTGGGTTTGCCTCTGTTTTTTCTTGGCTTAATAAAGAGAAATCTTTCTTCCCCCTTTGCTACCGTTCCAGGTAGCAACAGCAAACCCCCCAGTGATGCTCGCCTGGGATTCTCCCGTGTGCCAAAGGCCTGATGAATTCGTCGCTGCTGCCATTTCAAGGACAGGCTGACAGAAGGTGTTGCAGCCACCGAGGGGTCCTGGTGGCCTCGGTGTTCAGGGAGGTGGCCAGGCCTCGGCTGGCTGCACCGGCAGGTAAAGCAGCGCCCAGCACTGTGCGTGGGGAGCCAGGGCTGGGGCTGGGTGGGCTCTGAGTGGGGTGTGCGTGGTTCTGCATGGATCCCTGTGCATGCACAGCCCGGCAGGACTGCCTGGGGCTCTGCAGTAGAGCTGAATATTCCCTCAATGAGCCACCCCATCCCAGGACTTTGCATTTCTCGTGATATCCCACAGTGCTCTGATCTTTCTGTCCAGTGTCTCCAATAGTGGTGATGGTGCCCTGCAAACAGCGAGAGTCCCTTATCCCTCTGGGCACACACATGGGGTTGTTCACCTGTGGAACTGGTACCTCCCCATCACAGGAAGGGACCAATCTCATCCTGTCCTCCCCGGCCCTGGGTGCAATCCCCATCCTCCCTCCCACTACCTCTGGCATTTATCTGATCATAAGAAAAGCCAATTCTTCTCGCCACTGAAGAAATGCTTAGTTTGTATTCCCTAGTTGTCATTCTTTTCCGCCACTGCAATGAATTAAAACAGCTCACCGTGCTGGCAGGTGGGCATCAGAACCAGCCCGAGGGGCAAGTGGAAGTGGGTGGAGGACAGAGGTGAGCGATGGAGGGCATGGACCCTTTGCAGCAGCATGAAGCATGAATTCAGCTTGATTTTTAATGTGAACCCACAGCCTGGTTCCTCTGAGGACAAGCCTCTCCTTCCAGGCACTACTGAGCCAGCCTAGAGCAACCGCTCTCTATGCCTGGACTTATATCTAACTTCTCCCCTCCGTGTCAGTGTCCTCACATCCCTCGTTAGCTCCAGCTGAGGGGCACTGTCCCATCCAGCCCCACAGTGAACAGCATGCTCTGTGGTCTTGGTCATGCTCCGGGTGTTGCATCCCTGTCTGTCCCTGTGCTTGGCAGCTTCTCCTGCTCAGGAGCTCTGACTCCGCTGGGCTTTGTCAGGGTGTTCAGGGCTGTACAACGCAACTGCATTAAGGGTGGATATTTGCCACGGCTACAAATATCCTGCAGGGCAAAGGGAATAGGAAGAGACTCTTACACCAGGCATCTCCCCTCCTTTTGCTTCCTTTAGTTGTAACTTGGAAAGAAAAAAAAGAAAAGCCAGGAGACTGCCAAAGCAGAGGAAAACAAGGCCAAACACTCACAGATGGTGAGCCCACAAATTTAATTTAAAATAATCCTTTATTATTCAAAATATTAAAATTCAGGCAACAATGCCCAAAGTAACTGCGCTGATTAAAGCTCCCTAATGTTTCAAGGCCAAATCTTGCTGTTTCCTCCAAGGGTCACTGGGACAAGAAGTGAAACCCCTCTGGAGTGCCGAAGAGGCAGGGCTGTACCTGCTGTACATCGTTTAACCAAACACTCACTTACTGACCCAATCTGCTTCACTTAAAGCAAAGCACCAGCTGTTCCTTACCCAATTAATGATTGCCACAGCAAATTAACATGGCGTTACACCAGGCGTGGATGTGGTCCGCAGAGTCTGGAATGCACAGAGCAATATGCTATTGCAAAAATAATCACAGTAATATCTTTACTGTTAGGTAGCATCCTTCATCTGGAAGCTCCCTGTGCGCTCTACGGCTTGCTTCATGCAGCAGACACTGTAGCAAGGGTGTTGAGTGCAGGAAGGGAAGAATATGATCCTAGTTGAATGGTGGGTAGCAAGAGCTGGCCAGGGGATAAGAGAGTCAGCGCTCACCACATATATCTGGCTCTTGGTTCCTATAAAGTAAATGAAATGTTATTTATTTGGTTACGAATTTGCTGAACTTGAGGTGTCCTTTCCTTCTCCATTGCCCATTGTTGACCTCTCCAGTGTCTCTACTCCTTCCCTGTAAGAAGTGCCTCAACAGTGCTGGGCTGTGGCAGGGATCTTTGGTCTTGGCCTTCGGTAGGTGTCACAGCTCAGCAGTATGACCAGTCCTCTGCTCTGGGACCAACCAGGCAACACAAGCTGTGGAGCACAGAGCCAGCTGACTGCTTGCAATGAGTGTCCTTCAGGGGGAACAAGCTGTGAAGCAGGGCTGCAAGTGGAGCAGATTCAGGCAAGGTTCAAGTGCTGGGGCATTGGGCTCTGTGCTGAGCGCTGTTGGGTCAAACTGCCTCTCTGATTATTGTCACAGTCTCTTTGTACTGTGTACTGCCCCATAACCCACACATAGACGTAACACGCTGTGGTGGAGACTGTCCCCTCGCCCTGCTGAGGTCACCCTGCACCGCAGGATCCTGAATTTGAGGAAAAACTTATTTACCCAGAGAGTAAGAGAGCAGTGGAGCAGGTTGCCCGTAGAGGTTGTAGAATTTCCTTTTCTGGAGATATTCAAAATCTATCTGCACAGAGTCCCGTGCAACGGGCTCTAGATGACCCTGTTTGTACAGGGGGGTTGGACTAGATGATCTCCAGAGGTCCTCCCCAACCTCAGCCATTCTGTGATTCTGGTGGTTGTGTAAGAGAAAAACTGAGTTCTTGCCTCCCACCAAAGTCAAGTCCAGTACCTTAACACTGACGGTCATTCTGGCACCACTACAAGTCTGTGTTTTTCCTGACCCAGCAAAGTTAACCCCTATAAGTTGCAATCCAGATAGATCAATCAGCCTAAAGGGCTTTGGGACAGTGGTATCTAGTGCTGAAACATTACACGTTTCAATTTTCCTACAATTAAGCTAGCATTAAATGTTATTGACAAATAAACCAGGCGATCAAAGCCCTTGAGCCCTTCGTGCTGCTACAAAAAGGATCCATTTACACCCCAGCCAACTGCACTGTTCCTGCAGGGAGGAGCTGAGCCCCAAACACCAGCAGCCCCCAGCACATCTACAGGAGCTGTCCCTCCGTAATTACAGGACTCAAGGTAATTACTGTTATTTCTGTAATTGTGGTAAGTGTTTTTAGTGCTGTCAGCAGCCTGGAAAACGCCCAGGCCTATTACATACAGGCAAGCATTTCACCTAGGGCTTTTAGCTTGAACTATGATATCAAGAGCGTGGTGGGGCAGTCTGGGAATAGCAGCCTGTGTCCTGGTGACCTGGAACGTGTCTTAGGAAGGTGTCAATGTCTTGAGGCTTTACAGGGAGGCCAGAAGGTTATCCCTGCCTCCTGCGAGGATCGAGCCTAGATATGAAAAAGTGAGGAGCCAGCCCTGGTCCCTGGTGGGGTCACGTTGTCCTGTTACCTCTGCTGGGTGATTTGATGGAGGACACAGTTCTGCCGTTGGGCTATGATACGTCACCCAGGGCACATGTCCCTGCAAGGGGTTCAACACTCTGCTCTTTTTCTTTCTCTTTTTCTCCTTATCTTTCTCTGATTATTCTATATAGATACAGGGAAACGAATAGGTGTTTTAAGAGGATGAGGAAAAGGGTTGGTGCACAGAATACGGCCACTGAGTTTTGCTGACAATAATTGCTTCCTATTTCATACCAGGGAAAAATAAATACAGTAGGGGCATCCTTGGCTCTTAGCTTTTGGCCTCAGTACAGGTTGTGATAATGGATTCATGCTGCCAGTCTCAGACACACAAAAATCACGATTTGGGCCTCAAAATCTGTGAAGTTGGCTTTGAAATCCTGAGGCTCCTTTTAACCAAGCTGGCTTTGAGAGTGCCCTATTTGCTTCACATCTCTGGATCACTCATTCTGATATAATTGCAGGTGCTCTGAGAAAAAAATATGGTAAAGCCGAAAACATTATTCTTAACAAATAATATCTTCAGAAATATATGCATCACAATAATGAAATGTATTAAAAACATTTGCTTTGAAAAAAAAATAACATTTAGCATTATATATTTCCTTATAGATGAACTCTGTCATTTTAAAGTTTTTTTTTTTTTCCTACATTCATGAGGGCTACAAATGCCTTTTCATTGTAAAATAATTTCTATCCCCTCTGTCACATCGATCCCATACTTGTCAGCACTCCCATGTTATGGGAAATGCCAGATATGGGAAGGGTTGCTGTCATAAGAACTGGCAACAGATGGTAGATGGGTCCTGGCTCTGATTATCAGGAGATGCTGGTATCATTCCTGCAACATGAAGCAGTATTTTATAGGTCAAACAGCAACAGAGAGAGCTGGTTTAGGTTGCACATTGGCAAGAATATGCTGAGTTTGTGGCTTCTAGATGGGAAGAAATTGAAGGCACCGGACTTGAGATGCAGAGCCAATTGTACAAATGCAGCAATGTGAGTGTAAAACACTCACAAATGAAGTAAGAGACAGTGCTTAGTACAGAGAAAGGTAAAACATTAAATTAAAACATTAGTGTTTTAATTAGTATTAAAGATACAGGAAGTAATTGCTCTCTGCTGCTCCACGTATGGAGGTTTTGGCTTTCAGGCACGCTGTAAAAAACGTAGGCAAGCTGCAAGAGGTTAGACAGCATGGACAGAAACATGAGGATGGGGCTGACGAGGAGCAAGTGGATCTTGTCTGGTGCCCAACAGAGGAAAGAGGATGGGGAGGATGTGGTAGACACCTTTCAGCCTATGTAAGTTGCTGTGAGAGCGATAACGTCAAATTACTTCTCGTTTGCTGCTTTACACAGCAAGAAGAAACAGGTGCAACTTCCAGGGAAAAGAGGTCTAGCTTTATTATTAGAATAATAATAATAAAAAAAGGTGCAGGGGGGTGCAGTGCCGTGTTCGGGGGTTGAGTTGTCTTTACAAGAGCCCTCGGCCCCGCCGGGGGATGGCTGCGGCCGCGAGGCCCGGGAAACGGCCCCTGTCCCCTCGTCCTCCAGCTGCACCCGCCACAGCGCCCTCCTACTACAACTCCCATCAGCCCCTGCTGCCCACCCGCGGCGCCTGCGCCAGCCGGCTCCCGGCCTGCCCCTGGCCGCAGGGCCTTCTGGGCCTTGTAGTTAACGTGCCCCTCTCAGGCCCTTGCCGTGATCTCGGCCGGGGACTCCATTTCCCGTGGGCCTGCGGGCGGCGCATGCGCGGCGGCGGCAGCGGGGCGAGGTGGAGGGTGGCGGTAGCGGGGGGCGCAGGTCCGTGGCGGCGCTGGCTGCGGCCTGGCACTGAGGGAAGGGGCGGCCGCGGCGCCGGCCCCCGGCCCGGCGGCGGTGGCGGCGGCGCGGGACGATGGACCCGGCCGAGGCCGTGCTGCAGGAGAAGGCCCTCAAGT